>JAVTVY010033071.1:0-15084 GCA_036873755.1 Hanleya hanleyi
CACCGTGCAGGTCACCCAACAACACCCGTTTCAAGGTAGTCCATCCTTCCGGTGACAAAGAGACGTGCGCTTTGGGTTCAGGTGTACACCAACACCTAAGTCCGCTATCGATGCGGTCCACTCGTTTGGGGTACAACAATAGGGTGCAGCCAGGTGTAAGCCTCCGGGTAGCCACAGTCCCTTCTTTCACCTCGGGGTATAGTAAGTCATCCACCTCGGGGAGTACATCTTTCAGTGCCATCCATAAGGGTGGACAGAGTGTGATATAGGTACCTCCACTCTGTTCCAACCGGGGAAAAAGGGAATCCTCTCCAGCAGTGCGTATGTGCACGCCGACTTCCACGTGCATGAAATCCCTTTCGGGGTCTTTTCCCTGTAACAAGTCCAGCCTGATAGCGATAACAAAATCTTCACCTTCTGCGGTGCGTCTTGGACCAGCTCCAGGTGATCGTCATTGACGATGAGGTAGACGTCGGACGTCAGTTGGAATAACGCAAGCTCTGTTCCGCTCGCTGCCATGGTGGGGAATGAAAAGCGAACGGTTAGAGAGGTGGCTTTATAGTGTACCTGTTGGGTAGGGTTTTATACATCGTGCGTGGCACTTGTTATACTCGCTTGCGCCATAAGGTCAATAAGGTTAGAAATGCGCTTTTTTCTACTACGCCCTGTGACGGCCCTTCGTGAATGGGCGTAACCTGTGAACATCATAGGAATGCATGTACTAACCTGTCTGTGGGATTTTTTCACAATGTCGTTCACCTTCGTGTCTTTTCGGGTACGTCCGTGTCTTTTCGGTAAAGTCCGTGTCTTTTCGGTAAAGTCCGTGTCTTTTCGGTAACGTCCGAGTCTTTTCGGTAACGTCCGTATCTTTTCGGGTATATATGAGGGTCTTGAGGGGGGCGACTGTATGTGACGTGTTGTATGTGTTTTTCTCGGCGACGTCCGTGTCTATCGTCCGGGCACATCACGTCTGCGCCTGCATTGGGGTATGTATGAGGGTCTTCATGCGCGCGCTCGGAGATGACCGAAAATGTCACGGAGGTCACCGAAGAGACACGGAGATCCATCCGGGTTTACACGGGAACAGCCGGGTAGTTACGGAGGTGCCCGAAGAGACACGGAGGTTACCGAAGATGTCACGGTTCGGCCCTCGACTTGGGGATAGTTGAACTGAGTGTGCTAAAAATAGATCACCAGCTAGCGTGCTATAAAAGGGAAGCGGCCTTGCCGTTTCATCAGACACTCTGTCAACCACCAAGATGTTCACTTGCACAACTTGCCAGAAGCAGTTTACTCGTCTAGATAATTTACGACGCCACGAGGCCTCCACCCACGACGATGCACGGTATACTTGTATAACCTGCGCACGGTCGAGGATCATTTACTGCGCCACGAACGCTCATTCCACGAGGGCGCGACGGAACAATGTAAGGATTGTGGTCAACTCTTCAAACGACGCAGTCAGTTAAGACGGCATCAGCGTGTGATTCATGTCCCGTCTCTACGGTATGAGCGACAACTTCCCACTAAAGAGGCACCCAGGAGGGTCGGACCCAGTGAAGATAAGCCCGGGGAGACGAACGCCACTGGTGATGCGATGACGGAGAGCCCGCCTATATCCACAGTTCAGAAGAGCCTGGATTTCCAGTCGGACCCCACCGTTACGGTTTCGAGTCATACGCCTGACAACATCGAACATTTTCTGGACGAGCCCATAAATGTTCCTAGCGATCGCTTACAGGACAACCATCCAGTGAGTGTCATCGATCGGCGTCATTGGTCCATGACACGGCACTGTTTCCACCGTCATCGCCCTATTCAAGATATCTACAATTTTCCACTGACTAACCTCACCCGTCTACGCAGCTACGTGGAAACCATCTTCAAAGATCAAACTACGGCCTTCAAATTGTATCTGGCGTTTGGTTATGTGCTGCAGCATAAGGAGACAGTCCAAGTCCGATACTTTTACCCGAGAAGTAACATCTATGTGTTTGACCAGCCGTTTACCATCATTAACCGGAGGTCACTAGAGACGATGCTGAAGAAACTGGACAGCGTGGATCCCTTGGAATGGGCCCAACAACAACGACCCAACACCAAGTGGACAGTGAAGAGGGTGACCAATGTTACCTTTTTCCTTACCAAGCTGACCGACCACCGCCATCGGTTGAATGCGTCACTCGTGCACTGATGAATACCATAACATGCCGTACATACTCTCTATGTCTACATGCTGATCGTTGACTTGAGCTCAGTAAACACTTGTACCTAATGACACGGTGCGTTAAATAATAAAACATGGTGTTTGATATTTCAATTTGTTTTGCTGTGAACATACTAAACATACCCAGGGCGGCTCCCCCAGCCTGGGTATGATGTAACATTGGGGATAATAAACTGTATGAACATTACTGAACTTGTTGTTATTCACGACAACCGCTAGTGACGATATTTCAACCCCACCCTCACCCCATCAGATGCCCCCTCACATAGGCTTCACATGGATACCTCATTCGATCCCATCGGCCCACTAGTGGCTCCCCTAGATCCCAAAACGTCTATTTCCATACCCTTTGTCTAGTGCGCATTCGCAGAATGACTATATTCCTACCCCATATCCATCCCATCGGTTGCCCCCTCACATAGGCTTCACATTGATACCTCACTCGACCCCATCGGACCATTATTGGCCCACCTAGATCCCAAAACGTCCACCCCGTATGGACCTATACACCCATAGCCATGCAGTATAGGCCTATATACAGGCCTCGGTGACTTTTTCCAAAAATTTCACCGTTTCGCTCCGGGACCCTTCCCATCGTGTTCTAAATGACGAGACGTGAAAAACAAATCCAAGCAACCCATATCACAATGAACGTGTGTGAATTTCCCAGGTTGGACCCATACCCCCATATAGCCAGCCTATAGGCCTATATACAGACCTCGGTACCCTTCCCATCGTGTTTTTCTTGGCGAGACGAGAAAAACGCGACCCCACAAGCCATAGTAACACCCACAACAAAAATTGACCATCCCCATACCCCATACAGGCATTTTCCCTTATATTGTATAATAGACCCCTAGTGTAGGGGTAAAATCCGTATTCCGCTTTTTTTCTGGAGAAATTTTTACATGCACCCACCCCATTGACTTGATAGGCAGGTCACAATAAGCCCGGGGGCCGATAGTAGCCCTTTTGGCTAGGGTTGATAGGGTTTTGCCCTATTTTAGGGGTAAAGTCCGTTTTCCGCTTTTTATAGTTTCGGGAACAAATCCTAATTTTAAATGCACCCAACGGCCGAGACACTAGTCCAGGCGGATGCCCCCTCACATAGGCTTCACATTGATACCTCATACAACTCCATCGGCCCATTAGGGGCTCCCCTAGATCCCAAAACGTCTATTTCCATACCCTTTTCCCACAATTCCCTGTCTGCGCATGCGTAGAATGGTGACAACGCTCGAGCCACTAGTCCATTTACATGCCCACTCACATAGGCTTCACATTGATACCTCATACGACTCCATCGGCCCATTAGGGACTCCCCTAGATCCCAAAACGTCTATTTCCATAAAATTGTAGATGTCAATAAGTTGAAACGTAGTATTATTTCCAGGCAGAAAACCAGCTTGAAACTTGGTTAACTGTTATACGCTGCTGAATTCTTCTTTATGGCGCACTGCAGAAGTTCTCATTTTTACGATGTATTACACTATTACACCCGGGTTTTAAATATTTAAAATTGTCATTGTAAATACATTTTATTGTAAGAGGCTACATTGACTTCACCTTATTATCGCCAAAAACGACGATTTTCAGCGAAATAACGCTCGAAAAACGTGCTTTTTTTTCGCTGTCTTCAGGATGGTCATGCTCGGCTATCTGACCGCCATTTCGAAAGATCTAGGTCTCGTTGTCAAGGGGAATCCTTGTTCTTTCTATAAATAGTCATAAATAATTTGATGGATGGCCAATGAAAACACGCGATGATGACGGATTTGGAAACGATAGAGGGAAATCCCTTTCATAGAACTGGAAGCAATGAGTCTCGCGATTGGACAAAGCCATCACGTGGCCGAAATAAAGGTCGTTCATTGGCCCAGACGTTGTACTGGAATTTCCTCTTACATATTAAATTATCTTTGACATATATCACTATTCCCCCTCTCCCTTGATTAACGCGATCCTGTCTAATAGGAAGGAAATGATAGCCTGGAATATGTATTTGTTTGTTGGTCACATTTTGATTTAGATTTGTTTCTGTGATAGCGATGACGTCATACGTTGACAGTTCTGCTTCGATCAAATCAACCTTGCCGCGCAGGCCCCGTACATTGATATGCGCCATTGATGTAGCCGGTGTTGGCCCCCGATTCCTTTCGACGTCACCCGACCGCAGTAATATTAGCCTTGCTGAAATCCCCAATATATTCGGGCTAATAGGTATTTCATTCGATTCATGCACACATAGTGTGTGGTTACTTTTCATTGACCCGACCGATGTATTTGCATATACAAAAGTATTCAAATTACCACCCACTTCATATATTTCACCATGATTGAACATCAAGGTTTCGCGCGGGTGAGATCGTGGCTGGTCCGTGCTTTGTCGGCCATTGAATTGTTCATGTATCTCGACCACAGGCCCGCAAAACAAGAGATTTGGTGGGTGGGGGGCAAAGGGCCCCCATGCTTTATATAAAAAAACACCAAGGTCTGAAACGGACTTTGGGTGAATCGAGAAATAAACGGTTTATCGCCAAACAAAATACATCAGCATATTCTACAAGTATCACTGTATATATTTCCGTCGTCAAATTTGTGCAATTTTTACCTTTGCTGGGCGATTCAAAATCCAACCAGACTGTCCATCCATCTAGGAACAGCCGTTCTTATGGCGGGCTTCGTTCTCGATTCTGATTGGTCAGGCGTGACACGCCTCAAGCAAGAGAAGTCACGCACAGATCAGCTGGTGCGATTGACCAATCAGAATTGAGAACGAAGCCCGCCATAATCGGGCTGTTCCTAGATGGATGGACAGTCTGGTTGGATTTTGAATCGCCCGGCAAAGGTAAAAAATTGCACAAATTTACTAATTTGACGACGGAAATATATAAAGTGATACTTGCAGAATATGCTGATGTATTTGTTTGGCGATAAACTGTTTATTTCTCGATTCACCCAAAGTCCGTTTCAGACCTTGGCATTTTTTTATATAAAGCATGGGGTTATATATAGAGGCCCCATATTTCGACACTTCACCCCAATGCCACCGCCCCCCCCCCCCCTCCAAATCTCTTGTTTTGCGGGCCTGTGATCTCGACCGAAACAGTTGAGTCGCCCAACAGCACTGTAGAACAAATAACGGATATCAGCATGTATTTTGAAGATTTCGCGCCAAATTTAAGCGTTGCAGCTGGTAACGACTGTACTGGATATTCAGGTATACTATGGGCAAGTAATGTAAAGCCGAAATCATTCATTCTCTCATTCACAGATTGCATGTGCGTCTTAATTCGTTTAGTTTTGCACGCAGTATAGTAAAACAAGCCAACCCTCGCTCTATAACATTCAGTAGGCCCACTCATGAAAGTTAGGTAATACCTAACCCATGCATCGCGTAAACCAGGTTGGAGGGATTGGCTTGTTTTGTACATAAAACAACACTCACTATATTCTGTATTTGACTTTCAGTAAAAACTCGACTATATATAACTAGATTGAAGTCCAAACTGACCAAGTATTCACACACGTTAGTACTGTTTTCTGTGAATATCGAATTGACAAATATTATACATACTATATATAATGAGACCAAGAAAATATTATAAACAAACATTTGGTGTCGAAGAACGACATAAAAAGCTATATCGGATGTATATAAATAGCAAAGAAATTGATACAGATATATTTAGAATACATGTTCAATCCTTTTGAGATATCAAAATGTTTTTATGTAAGAAGGTGAGCATGTATAGATTTTATGCTGGTATGTATAATGAATTGAACAGTTGTAATGGATGACGAGTCAATATGGCTAATATTCTATTACAGGATCTGATTTAAAATTTAAATTTATATATCGGATATACCTCGTGTTATACTTCGGAAAATCTAATATTATTTGACACATTTTTCTCTTGATTTTACAAGTATAGGATGTTGAACCAAATTTTTAGTCCTGGGAAAGGGGGAATGGAATGTTTTCTGTGTGTGGTCTCGTCAGCTCGTCTAGTGAACGAATGATAGTAAGTTATCTTCTCATCTTTGTTTTTGACAAATATTTTCCCATCGGCTGTCCATGTTCCGAGGATCTTTCCGGCTTTTACCAAGCGTCTCATTTCATAGGCTAGTTTACTTCTAGGCCTGGTTAGATCGACTTCGTTGATGTAAACGTTCCCAACTGCGGATCGGAGTTCTTTTTTGGCCTTCATTATTCGTTTTCGAGAGGCATAGCTAACAAAGGACATCGCACGCTATTGCGGCCTTTTGGCCCCCTTTTTAACTTTTACCAGTGTAACGGTTACCCGTTTGTGTATAGAACAGATTGAATCAGGACCGTGTACTCCCGCTGGAATGTGGAAGAACGACCTTGACCCATGTCGTCAGCGGCGAGCAGGACAGATTTCGGAAATGCATTCCCCTGTATTTCTCGTTTACCAGACCGAGTTGGAAGCTGATATTTGACAATTACGTCAGTTATGAATTATGGTTTGTTCTTCCATAGCCATATTTATTCAGCGAGGTCTATATAAACGGTTCGGGAAAATGTGGTTTAAGTGACAGTAAAGAGGGCGCTGGTATCGTCGACTGTGATTGGCCGTGGTTCACGGAAGTGCGGTAGCCCTATATAAGCTTGAGCTGACGTAGAGATCAAAAAGACAGACTAGGAAGAAAGTGCTGGAGGAACACACACCAGGTCAGCCTGTAATTCCTTGATTTTGGCATAATTACGGTTGAGCCGTAATGCAGTTGTTTTTGGCCTGGGAATCTAAAAGCTTGTAAATCCTGTAGTTAGTGTAACCTGTAACAAACACGCCAATTCAATGAGAATTTGCCGGCTCGCATCTTCAGGTGGAAACGTGTTTTGTGGTTATACTATAGTTTAGGGAACACGACAGTGTGTTTGTGTTGTATGTAGTTTTGGGACCATGGGTAATACTGTAATGAGACATGTGTTTGCCTGTAGCACATTTAGGCAACTTGCATGGTCTAACTTCAGTATAAAATAGGGCTTTTAGATCTATATACCAGTAGGTTGATAATTTCGACATTATTGCTGTGCTATCTCGCTGCACTGGGACTAAAGCCACAATATTTGCGTCGATTTGTTGACCGTGAAGCGGTATATATGCTAAGTCAGGAATTCCCTCACCCCAAGAAATATACAACTGCACTAAACACAGGGAGAAATAAGCCAAACTTCCACTGCCATAATACAACGACGCAAACGGCTGTGCAACGCTATACGGGCGAAAGCGAGCACCGTGATTACGGCCGGGCGAAGCAAATCAAGTACAGGCGGGCGTGCTGCTTTCATCAAGAAACGTCGGTAAACCGTGTATTCCGGGGGCCCAGCAAACAGGGTCGAGTAGTCGGCTACACGAACGGCGTCCAGCAGGGAAAGAGAGAAGTACAGAACATCGTACAGGACAGAAAGATACAGCACACCGAGTACCCAAGAAATAAACAGCACACAGATCCCACAGAAAGATACAGCACACAGATTCCACCAAGAGGAGACGTGTATTTATCACACGTTAAATGAAGAAACACAGACCACAGATTACGCAGTCAAGAAAGCCACAGACCACAGATCCATACAGGGAAGAAATGCGTATTTATCACGCATAAAGGCATGGTGCAGATGGGCCAGCTTTTATCGATGTAAAAGTAGTAACAAAACATACAGGTTCCAGTAGGGCACGTGTATTTATCACAAGTTACAGAAGGCGGGCTTCCTTTCACCGATGTAAAAGTGGTAACAAGATTTACAGACAGTAAAGAGAAGCCAAGGCACAGCAAAGGCAGATTTCTGAAACGTCGGTTAGACGTGAAATCTGCAGGGTCGCTAACTACAGACTTACAGACTGTACAGACAAGCCAAGGCACAGCACAGACAGATTTCTGAAACGTCGATTAGACGTGAAATCTGAACGTACCGTACGATGTTTCATCGGTACCAAATGAAAGAGTAATAGCACATTATATACCCATGTAAGCAGACTGGTGAGCTGACAAGTTGCGGTCAAGCTCCGACGACTGGGGGTGAAGTACACGCCGGGTTGCCACGTCTCTGGAGAGAGCGTCACTGCCGTGACGTTCCAACGACTGGGTGTCGTATCTGGAGAGAGCGTTACCGCCGTAACGTTCCAACGGGCCGTGACGTTTCAACGACTTGGTGCTATATCGGGAGAGAGCGTCACTGCCGTGACGTTCCAACGCCTGAGGGTATATATCTATTGTGGAGAACGTTACCGCCGTAACGTTCCAACGGGCCTTGACGTTTCAACGACTGGGTGTCTTATCTGGAGAGAGCGTTATATCCTTAACGTTCCAACGACTGGGTGCCATCCCTGGAGAGAGCGTTATATCCATAACGTTCCAACGACGGAAGAGAAGGGCCAGCAGCCAGGCCGCCCTTATCTCCAGAAGAGAAGGGCCAGCAACCAGGCCGCCCTTATCGCGCATTAAAGCACTATATTAATAACTATAAAGTTATATGCATACACTCTCATATATATTATTACCATATAACATCAAGCTTAAACTGCACACATTCTCCTCTATTATCCACATATACACTAGGGTTACGTTGACTGTATATGCACACACTCTCTCAGGGGCAGGTATCCGTGAACCTGAGGTGCACACGCCAAGTGTATGTATCCGTGAACCTGAGGTGCACACACCAAGTGTATGTATCCGTGAACCATATATGCACACATTCGCTCACATCACGTGTATATATACATCAAGTTTATTTGCCTACACTCTCTTAGTGTCTGTACATATATGTAAATACCATAATGTTACATCTCCTTGGACATTCGGTCTAAGCCACGCGGTTCTACGCTATTATTTGTAACCGCGTATACTACTTGTGCAGAATATACTATATAGACCTTTACATGAGCGTCAGTCATCCTTGTAGGGTTGTGATCATCTCTTCGAGCCCCGGATCTCTACTAGTGAAGGGGTTAACGACGGTGACGGCCAGAATGCCAGTGGGCAATCCCGGTTATTGATTCGTTTTCTTCTAAACACTACGACTGGTCCTGCTCGTACACGTTACACGGTTGAAAACTGGTGGCAGCGGTGGGATCTGGCTTGATCTACAACAGAAGAGAACAACCGACTACTAGAGATGACCGACATCGACGTGCCGACAACGCCATTAACCATGAGTTTCCAAGCGACACCACTGAGACGTCCGGACATGGCGGTTCTACGAGCTATCCTACAGGGAAGGGAGCGATCGACGATGGGGTCACCTGGTTCAGCGACTTTGGCGACGACAGAAGATGTGAGTCCTGTGGAAGCACCGCTTGACCTGTCCATGCCTGCCATCGTCGAGATCGAGACCCCGTCGACTATCCGAACGCTACTAGAGGGCCTCAAAAGCTTACAGGCAGAGATGCGGACGATACGGGCGACCTTCAATCAGACGACGATGGGAGCCCCAGCGCACACGTCCACGCCCAGGGCCGAAGAGGGTACTACCAGAACCCCCATAGACCAGCCTGTACGGGAACAGACGATTTGCGACCGGGTCGCAGAAGGGCGCCATTCAGCGGCTGATACCAGTGGGGGAGCCGCAGTCACGACCATCCCTGTTTTCCGTAAGACGTTGGTTAAGGCTTCGACCTACGATGGAAGTACGCCCTGGAGAGATCACCTGGTACATTTTGAATATTGCGCAGCCTTAAACCAGTGGACGCTGGAAGAGAAGGGACAGCACTTGGCCGTATCCCTGCGGGGGCCAGCACAACAGGTTCTCTCTAGTCTGAAGATGAAACCAGGGGAAGCAAATTTCATCTGCCTACGTGATGCCTTGGAGAGACGCTTCGCTCCGCCTAACCAAACAGAGCTGTATAAGTCCAAGCTGAAGTCCAGGCGACGACTGAGGGGAGAAGATCTACCCGAACTGGGCCAAGCTCTGGTGAGACTCAGCCAGATGGCCTACCCAGACGCCGGTGATGAGGTCCAAGACACCCTGGCCCGTGACCAATTCTTTGAGGCAATTGAAGAAGACTTACGGTTCAAAGTCTGGCAGTGCCGCCCGAAGTGCCTAGACGAGGCTGTACATGCAGCAGTGGAAGTAGAGGCCTTCCAAGACGCCCAGCGGAGACGTCCTGATCCCACGGCCAGAGCCGCTGCAGGAGAAGACATCCCGGCTGACGTTCCTGAGGACGATGAAGACGCACAGGCCCAACTGCGAGCAGAGATTGCTGCCCTGATGGAAGAATTTAAGAGGCGCTTCCCAGGACGGGGACGCTCAAGTTCAAGGCGGGGGCAGAGAACGGGACGACAGCCACGCCGGGGATGTTGGAGGTGCGGAGAAGACGGCCATTTTCGGGCGGCGTGCCCTAGACGTTCACCCTCCCCGCCCCCGAGACGACCGCCCGGGCCCGGGAATCCACCAAAGCCCCAGGGACCCAAGCCTGCACTTCATAACCAGGGAGAAGCGGGGATATACCTACCCGCGTCCATCGGACCGGTGAAAGTGATGTGTTGTGTGGACTCCGGAGCATCTATCTCCTTGATCAGCCGCCGGATATGGGAACAGCTGGACCCAGATGTTAAACCAGTCCTTCGAGACTCCCGGTACCAGTCCATCAAGGTGGCTGACGGTTCCCATATGCCTTTACTCGGAGAGGGAGACTTCAGGATATCGATCCAGGGGACGGTGTGGAAGCACACGCTGGTTGTGGGAGACTTGTCCATCGACGCCATCTTGGGGTACGACTTCCTGTATCGCCACGGCTGTATACTTGACGCGAGAGGCCATCGATTGAAGCTGGGCGGCAAGTACCTGAAATGCGAGGTCGTGGGAAGTTTCGATTGCTACCGGTTGGCCCTGGCTGAGACCATCACCATACCGCCTAGAACCCAGATGCTTGCCCCGGCCAGGGTGGAAGACGCACCGCCGGGGGAGATTGGACTAGTAGAGGGGGAGCTTGCATTTACCGAGAAGACCGGCCTAGTCCTGGCGAGAACACTCTCTCGTGTTGCATCTGATGGTAGTGTGCCTATTCGCATGCTGAACGCCTCCGATGAGTCCACAGTCATTCACGCTGGTACCTTCTGTGGTAGTATGTCCACACTGGGTGATGATCCGGAGGAGCCTACAGAGCCGAGGGCGCGGACGACGACCCTGCCGGCATATATGCGGCCGGCGTTGGAGAAGTCCAAAGATGGCCTGAGTGCAGTCCAGCTGAGGGAAGTTGAACAAATGCTGAATAGACACGCTGGTTTGTTTGCGGCCGATGACGATGACCTGGGACGTACGACCAGGGTGCAGCATCAGATAAAGACGGGAAGTGCACCCCCGATCCGTATTCCACCTAGAAGACCGCCCCTTCATGCTCGATGGGAGATCGACAAGCAGGTTGACGAGATGTTACGACGAGGTGTGGTCGAGCCCTCCGAGGGACCGTGGTCGGCCCCTGTCGTCCTGGTGAAGAAGAAGGACGGGAAATCTAGATTCTGCGTCGATTACCGGGCCCTGAATGACGTCACGGAGAAAGACGCATATCCTCTGCCGAGGATCGATGACAGCCTTGACGCACTGAACGGGGCACAGTGGTGGTCTACCCTTGATTTGATGTCCGGGTACTGGCAAGTCGAATTGGCGCCTGAAGATCGATGCAAGTCCGCGTTTTCCACCCGGAAGGGCCTGTACCAGTTCCGCGTTATGCCGTTTGGGCTGTGCAACGCCCCAGGAACCTTTGAACGCCTGATGGAAGCAGTATTGGCCGGTCTGCACTACGAGACGTGCCTGATTTACCTCGACGATATCATCGTGTTCGGGAAGACGTTTACTGAGATGCTGGCCAACTTGGAGGTGGTGTTCCAGAGACTACAACTTCACGGGCTTAAGTTGAAACCCTCCAAGTGTGTCATTGGCGCCCGGAAAGTCACCTACCTGGGACACGTCGTGTCCGGCGCCGGGATCGAGACGGAACCGGCCAAGGTCCAGGCCGTGAGAGACTGGCCCACCCCAGTCTCCCAGACCGAGGTACGGAGTTTCCTCGGCTTGTGTAGCTATTACCGGAGGTTCGTCCAAGACTTTGCGACCGTGGCAGCGCCCCTGCATCAGCTTACCCAGAAGGAGAAGAGCTTCGTGTGGACCGACGATTGCCAGATCGCATTTGAGACCCTGAAGGAGAAGATGATAGCGGCGCCCATCCTAGCCATGCCCGACATGTCCAAACCGTTTATCCTTGACACGGATGCCAGCGGCTGGGGCATCGGAGCCGTTCTGTCTCAAGAGATCGACGGGCAGGAGCGGGTGGTGGCCTATGGCAGCAGGGTACTCACCAAGGCTGAGAAGGCATACTGCGTGACCAGGCGCGAACTCCTGGCGGTGGTCCACTTCATTAAGTCGTGGCGGCACTACCTCTACGGGAAGAAGTTCCTACTGCGCACCGACCACGGGTCCTTGAGGTGGCTCATGAGATTCAAAGAGCCGGAGGGGCAACTCGCAAGGTGGATCCAAGCTCTGTCGACCTATCAATTCGACATCGTTCACCGACCAGGCCGTAAGCATCAGAATGCGGACGCGATGAGCAGACGTCCGTGCAAGCAGTGTGGTCGTTCCTCTGAGACCGAAGACGGGGAGACGGCGGCGGCCCGGGCTGTGACCATATCTCCACCCAACGAGAACTTTGCAGCGGCCCAGGCTGCAGACCCCGAGCTACTTCCGGTGATTGAATGGGTGAAGGCTGGTACCAGACCTCGATGGGACCTAGTCTGTCAACACAGCGGGGTAACGAAAGCGCTGTGGGGAGCCTACGACGCCTTAGCCCTGGAAGGAGACCTCCTGGTGCGACGTTGGTATGACTTGCGAGGCCGGGAGAAGGCCAAGTTACTGGTGGTCCCGAGGGCCCTGCAGAAGAGGATACTTAAGGAATGTCATGACAGCCCGACTGGAGGACACCTGGGGGTGTTCAAGACGTTAAGGAAGGTGCGACAAGCATACGCCTGGGTTGGCCTGCAGCGTGACGTTCGACAGTGGTGCCGGAGCTGCGACACGTGCAGTCGGAGGAAGCAGGCCGGGAAGAAACCCCGAGGACAGCACCGCGGGATGATGACGGGATGCCCCGGAGAACGTATCGCCGTGGACTTGATGGGTCCTCTCTCCCTGACGACGAGAGGAAATCTACATATTGTAGTTATCTGTGACTATTTCACGAAGTGGGTGGAGGCTGTGGCCCTTCCGGACCAAGAAGCGGAGACGGTGGCCCAGGCCGTGATTGACTTGTATGTCAGCCGGTTCGGTGTCCCCTCCCTGATACACTCGGACCAGGGGCGGAACTTTGAGAGCAAAGTGTTCGAGGGGATGTGCCGGATCCTCGGCATGAAGAAGACGCGGACGACGGCGTACCATCCGCAGTCAAACGGCCAAGTTGAGAGGTTCAACAGGACTCTGGGTCAGATGCTTCATGCTAGTGCTGCCCGCCACCCCGACGATTGGGACGTGTATATCCCGCTAACCCTGATGGCGTACCGTGCGGCCGCGCACGAGACTACGGGGTACACGCCGAATATGATGACGTTTGGCCGGGAGGTGACTCTACCAGCCCACCTGACCGTTGGGGCTCCCCCGGGTGAGAGAACGGAGCCCGTGCCGTGGGTCGGGGACCTTCGTGACCACCTAGTGGACGTCCATGGGGATGCGAGAGAAAATAGTGGGAAGGCCCTGAGGCGGCAGAAGCGCCTGTATAACCTGAAGGCCAAGGCGCAAAGATTTGGCCCCGGAGACCAGGTCTATCTGCATACCGTAGTGACCCGGCCAGGACAGATACGGAAGCTTCGAGACCGGTGGCTGGGACCGTTTGTGGTGGAGGCGGCATTGTCGGACGTTACCTACCGGATCCGGAGTGATGACGGGAGGCGACAGGTCGTCCATGTTGACCGGGTCAAACCATGTTATCCGCGGCTGGACGTGGAGGGTGACGATACACCGTCGGAGAGCGACAGTGACGATGGCGGCGACCAGCAGGGGCCGGAACCGGCTCACGCGGAGCCTTACGCCGTGACCCACCCGGTAGCCGTGCAGCCACCCATAGGCCAGCCCCAGACGAGCCGGAGTGGACGCGTCATCCGGCCGCCGGCCTGGCAGGCCGAATTCGAGTTGGAACCGCGGGGAACGCCGGACAGCGAGTTGGAGGACGAGCCCGAGGAAGTGGCCGAGGGTGAGGCAGCCCCCACACACGCGACGACGACCCGCGGTCGGCGAGTGGTGAAGCCTCGTAGGTTGCACGATACGTGCTGACGTCCCAGCCCGTGTACCGTAAGAGGGGAGGAGCCGGACCCCTCCAACTGAGCGTGCAGCCCGGTGGACCTAATGTCGTGGAGCGGCTCTGCTAGCCGCCCAGGTAATTCCATGAAGGAAATCTGTGGACCTAATGTCGTGGTGGCCCGGCCAGACCGCCGGAGGGCGGCCACCTGGTAATTTCGCCGGCCCTGATGGCCCGTAATTGGCGAACAGTTTTGTTTAAATCGATTCGAACTGTACAACTGGACCCGTACGGCCATGACGGGGACGTCATGATTTGAAAGTCGGGGGCAGTGTAACGGTTACCCGTTTGTGTATAGAACAGATTGAATCAGGACCGTGTACTCCCGCTGGAATGTGGAAGAACGACCTTGACCCATGTCGTCAGCGGCGAGCAGGACAGATTTCGGAAATGCATTCCCCTGTATTTCTCGTTTACCAGACCGAGTTGGAAGCTGATATTTGACAATTACGTCAGTTATGAATTATGGTTTGTTCTTCCATAGCCATATTTATTCAGCGAGGTCTATATAAACGGTTCGGGAAAATGTGGTTTAAGTGACAGTAAAGAGGGCGC
>JAVTVY010033072.1:0-14498 GCA_036873755.1 Hanleya hanleyi
ATCAATTTGTCATACGTATGTTATGTATCTTGTGAATACGACTTTTCGCAGAAATTATTGAAAGATGACGATTTCGAAGTTCATTCCTTCGCTTTCATCTAACGACATGTAGACGATCTCCTTGCCTTCGAAAGTCCCTAAATATATGGAGCTGTGAATATTAAATCCAACATTTATTACTGGACTTGAGGGTTACAGCGGATAGTCCAATTGGGACAACATTTTAGACTTTTATGTAGATTTAAAGGAGCCACTTTCACGTACTTCGAGTGTCAAATCCTGTTTTGGCTTTGAAACTTCAAACTAACTAAATCAATCCAGATCAAGAAGAAAACTTAAATGGACAAGGGGGAGGGGAGAGACATCCGCGGTAAAGTGGTGGGTGTCACCAATTCAATGCAGTCAATTTTATTTGCGTACACTTCGCCATCCATAAGATGGCTTGCGAATATTGTGTCTCCATTATCGCGGAGCGATATCCGGTACTTTACCGGATTCTGTTCGGCCTTCATCCGGCAGAGAACAGACTCGAGAAATCTGATAAACTACAGGTTTTTCATTCCACTTCTGAAACATATATTGCCTGGGCTTACAAGAGATACAGATATGAATAACTTCCGTATCATTCAAGAGGTATTGTTGGTCTGTAAATTTGAAGAAGTAGAACATCACATGACTCGAAAATGGCGGGTGACGTTGGAGTTACGTCGGTAGATTTTACTTGATTGGCTGACAATATCACGTGGGGTTGTTTTCGGGGGGAATCCCCGTTATAGTTGCCGAAAGTAGGCTGAGAATGGATACACACGATCCCAGGGTCAGTCTTACCGTGTATAGATGACCGAGATGGTTACAGGTTGCAGTCAATTTGAAATGAACACGCCCGTCAATCGAGTTGCTCCGCCCAGTGAAAATGCTTCAAGTTTGAATTGTTTGTATTTGATCAGATTGAAGTGATAGTAGGCGTGCATGGATGTCTAGACCGAAACAATACACCACGGTTCACAATTTCAGAACCTGGGGACTGGACAGAAGTTTTCCCCAAGGGTCTGCATATGACGTGTACACACATGTATCTCACGCAATAGTTTTCCATATAGATCATATGCAAATTTTACGATTTCAAGCAACGTCACATAACATTTATGTAGAAATTGGTTCGACAAGTCCATACCAACAAGCGCATTCACTCAAATGTCTCTAATTTTGTGACACATTATCACGCATTTATTTATTCTCGAAGATGATCTAATAAAGGACCTGTTTTTGGAATCTTTATTCGAAGCTACTGTATTATTGTAGTGTAGCACACAGTCAGGCGATAAGTAATGTGGTTCATGTGAATAGTCACAAGTGACGCGTGACTGATATACACTACACTGGGACATAGAAGAGAGCATATTGGTCAGTGACACGGATTTGACCAAAAAGGAACATCCGATGTCTTGTCGGCCTCACAATAGTTGACGCATACCCCTTGCAATTTTGTTATGCCAGATTGGGGTTTTATGCTTATAGTATCTCACGAATAGGGTATTTGGAATAGCCTATAGAATGGGAATTTTTTGATGGACGTGGGCAACTTCTGAATGTTGGATTTAACGCTTGTACTTGAACTCTGATCTCAAAGCAAAATTAGAATTTTCCATCTATATCGTACACTTGCGTCAAGAAATGAAAGTGATTGCATCAACCATCATGTGGGATTTTAATAAATATCGTCAACTTATTCAGAAGAGCAAACAAACAGTATAGAAAAATGTATGAACACACATTATAGAATGGATATGATATATGCGAAATAATGTGAAAATATGGATACATGATGGACCATGCAATACGATGTTCGCCTTAACACATAGGAACTATGAGTAAAAGAATTGAAAGACTATACCGCAGGGATAAACCTTGTAGATGGGAATTAGGTTGACGTGGTCAAATGGTAGACCTATCAAGGTATAGGTGCCAATAAACTGTACAAAGATACAAGGGGTATTTGTACTCATCCAGATAAGAGTGGATTTACAGATAAAAACAACAACAACAAGGGGACAGTGAATGACAGCAGTGATATGTTATGCAAACAGAAAAACATGCCCATAACATTTACAGCATTTCAACATTTACATTTTATCACAACTGATAATAAATATATCAGATTAACATTTAATGTGCAGTTAAGGATTTCTAACACGGGGGAAAAACAGGGCGTCTACAATAAAGTTGCAATACAAATATCAATCAAACGAGTACACCACTGACCTTATGTGAGCGTGTGATTTTGAACATATGTTTTTTAACAATTGTTCTCTTGCTATAGTAGTTCCAGCCTCTAAAATGCCACAATATTTATGCCAGTAAGTTTCCTCTCAAAGCTCAAATGAACTTGGGTGGTAATCAGTGTCTGTACGCTTGAGCCGCACTACTACGATACAGTTAGTATTCGGCATTCAACCGAAGCCTGCATGGGCGGATAATCGATACGCCCTAGCTGAATCAGCGTGTTTGTTATACAGCTATTTTCCATCTTCTTGCCGTTTGGGCGCCAGTATAGCGTGCGTGCGTGTTCACTGATTCTCCTAATATGAAAGTAGGTCATAGCCTTGCTATTGGAATAATCTAGAGAATACGGATCAATATCCAGGGCCGCGATAATGGTGGAAAATCATCCACTGGCTCGGACTCGAAAATCAAACGAAATTAAATCTATTTTGTATAGATGTAATTTGTCAGATGGCTTGTTAAGTTTTCTTCGAGCGTCAGTCCCCGTAGTAATATAGGCTATACCCTGTTTATTTAATAAGCATGTCGGAGTTCAAAGTGACCTTTCTCATATTGGAAGCCATAACAAGATAAAAACAACAGATGCTTCAAAAGAGCAGCACATGAACTTCATAATCAGAATCATATACTGATTCAATCTATCGTGCCGGTGATATATCAATCACCTATACTGATTCAATCTATCGTGCCGGTGATATATCAAGAAGATGGTCAAATTCAATTCAAAATACACACGAGAACGAAGAAGATACATCATATACAGTTAGGTATACCTCGAAGATTATGTTACGAGATTTGACAAAAATGGCAACTATTGGCACATAGAACATAAATATCACCTTATCGCACATTTACCAAAAGATATTCTCTTACCTGACATGACGTGTCGATCAATGGCGCATCCATCTCTTGTAGTTCGGTGATACCCGCGACTGTAAATTTGAGAAAACTACGTCACAGTTTCAGTGTTTACTAGAAGACGAATCAGTCCCACCATGACGGTCTATTTATCGACCACTGAGCGTCAATGGCCTTGTCTTCTGAGCAATAGAATTCGACACGAGTCGAGTCGGCTATGGTTCCCAAATATAACGTTCCGCATCTCATTGAAGTTACCGTGTATTGATCCAGAACCAGGCCCGATTATCTCGTAGAATTGGCGAATATATTATCTCACCCAGCATTATACTTCTTGCTGTTGAATCAATATTATCATCTATCGAAACAATATAAACCGGTGCTCACTGTACCAATACCAGATTGTCTTGGAGTGATCATTGCATCGCTCATGGGACCCATTCACAAACTATTACAAGGGAGCATCGAAATGCAACCAAGGAAAATTCCCTCAATGGAAAGAAAATGTAGATTTTGTTGGACAGGTTCCGAAATGTGAGACGATGAAAAATAGAAAATATGGACCCCACTTGTATAGACTGAAGAAAACAATGATACACATGAGAGACAAGACAGCCTTAGGTCGTCCTCCCTCTCTAAAGTATAACCATGATACACATGAGAGACAAGACAGCCTTAGGTCGTCCTCCCTCTCTAAAGTATAACCATGATAACCCCGTCGAAATAATCTGTTTATTCTCTCTTGCAAGAAACTCTTTTGCAAGTAACGGACTTCATTTCATGCTTATTTAAATGTTGATGGTAACTGCGCCCCAATGAATGCCTTTGATCGTTGACATATACCTGAAATATTGCTGAATATTATTGTTAAACCATAATTCTCTCTCTCTCTCTCTCTCTCTCTCTCATCCAAACTTTCTGCGGCATGAGCAGAGTTTCCATCTCAACATCGCCGGTCTACACGGATATGGGTAGTTTAAATAGTCTAACGTCAGCTAACAGTAACCCCTAAAACCGCATATCTTGTGCGATTTTTTAGGATTAATGTTTGGTTTTATCAAAAACAGATTCAGAGCTGTTTTACAGGAAAACTTTCTGGTCAAATAAATTCCTAAAAGTTGCAGCTCAAGAAGAGCGCATGTCAATTATACAACGAAATCACCAATAAAGGATGAACCCTGCCATTTTTGTTCACCATTAGCCGAGAATGAAATGTACCGGTAGCTATTCAAGCCATACACAGAAAAAGATACTTAAGGTAATCACTGACCACTCCAGTTTGAATATGACCAAATATCCATCAATCCATGCGAAAACTATGAAAAATTGAGGTTTATCTCGTTATAACTATACAATACAGCCTCTAGGTGACTACATGTAGGGAACCTTGTTAAGCCTGGAAAAGCTACCCGACAAGCTGTATTGCACACGGTGTTCCCGGTTTGAAGATCCTTACATGACGCACTTCCTCTAGCGGCTATGGAAAGCCATCAGCGTCATAACTTCTGGTTTTTCAAACGTGGTAATTCTATTTTTCAAGCGTGGTAATTCTGCTTTCCACACGTGGAAAATACAGCCAATGGTTTGACTGGTAATTACCACGTGTGAATATTTCGACCAATTATTGAACCTGGAAATACCACACGTGGAAATTATTTACCACGTGTGGAAAATATCCACCAATGATAGAACTGGGAATACCACGTGTGGAAAGTATTTACCACGCGTGGTATTTAGCATCCAATCATTGAATTCGGAAATACAGCGCGTGGTAAATAATTTCCACACGTGGTATTCCCAGTTCTCCACGCGTCGAAATTTTATTTTATCCAGCCAATGAATGAAAGCTTCACAAATGAAGGTCCCTCCAAAATGGCCGAAATCGACAGTTTGCGGTGACTTTGCATGCTTCAGAAATGAGAGGCAATATTATTTTGTATCAAATGTACAATTTGCACTCTTGTATAATCACGTCCTCCGGTTTTGACAGGATTGAATTCTGAAACTTTGTAGGCATGCTAAGTATATAACCACAGGGTCATGGTGCTCATTGACAGCATAAAGTGCGTGAATCTGCATTCTGTGACGATTGTTTTAATTGGTAGGATTCGAAAATAGAATTACCACGCGTGGAAAATAGAATTTCCACGTGTAGAAAATAGAATTACCACGTGTGGAAAACCCAGCGAAATACCACGTGTGGAAATTATTTACTACGCGTCGTATTTCCGAGTTCAATTATTGGATGATAAATACCACGCGTGGTAAATAATTTCCACATGTGGTATTCCCAGTTCTATCATTGTTGAATATTGTCCACACGTGGTAAATAATTTCCCCTTGTGGTATTTCCTGGTTGAATAATTGGTCGAAATATTCACACGTAGTAATTACCAGTCAAACCATTGACAATATTTTCCACGCGTGGAAAAGAGAATTACCACGCATGGAAAACCAGCAGCTAGGACACTGATGGCTTTCCATAGAGAGCTGTTAGCGTGTCTTCCGTCAATATTACTAATTAAAGCAGCATTGAATAGAGTCGCTTCACTTTGGCTGAGTGAGGGCTTCAAGAGCAATATCCCTTTCGGCAAATGTGCCATTATTTCTGATAATTTTGGCCTTTTCGTGATACAGTCTGCGATCTGAATCCCCCTGTTCCTCGAATAATTAAATCCACGTGACAAAACTTCAAAGCATGCCCTCAAAGCATGTCATAGTGAGTATGGAAAACAACTACGAGTAATCAGTAGATAAATCACACAAAATAGCCCCCCGGCCAATTTTCTAAAGGCAAAGCCCCACCCCGTCTCCAGCCCTTTCAATGTAGGGACTTTTCCACATTTCACTAAAACAGTTCATAATTCAACCAAAAATTGGTCCCAATAGCTGCGCTTAGTCACACAGGATTTCCATAGGCCTAAGAACATTATTACAATTTACATTGACGGCCATGTGAAAGTAATTATATCTCGTCGATTCCCTATTACAGTCCAGACTTTCCACATTTTGGCAAGAAGTAGTTTAATTCAAGTACTACATCATGACAAACATCTTGACAGGTGTTGACCACACAGATTTTGAGTTATGCGCGCTCGTACAAATGACGGCATACATTTGGCCTGTTTCTTAAAGAATTTGTGAAGAGTTCCATGTTTTGTTGTAACTTACATTATTCGACCATGAAAAACATTTTTATCAACTAAAAAAAAAATGTCAAAAATATTGAAATATTTAAAATTCGACTATTAAGAGTATCATTTCCATTCGGAGAAATTATGCATATTTTCCGTCAACAGTCGGCAATTTCCGGCTGTGACGTCATACCCGACACCAGTCAGCTTGACGAAGTGCCGTCTGCATCACAATGGCCTTCGACTGTACAAATACTAGGAAGAAGGGGTCTGGAATACGCTTCTTTGCCTTCCCCACCGACCCGGAAACAATGGATTCATATTATAAAACGAAAAATGTTCATTCCTACAAAACACAGTACCGTGTGTAGCGAACATTTTACAGTGGATAGGGTTTTTGTATGGATATTTTAAAATCACCGAAAACAATGAATTTCCAAATTGTGGATACACATGCTATTTTGGTGATGTATCCACATTTTTACATCCAGCCTTAGATCAATTATCGGCATGAGAACTGAATAAATTTGCGGAAAAATTCTGGTAGAAATTTTGGGGAAAGTTTTTTGAACATGTCAGACTTCGTTATTTTTTCACGTGTCTGACGTGTCTTCTTCGTCGATCTTTATCAACAAAACGAAATAGGAACGACTGAAAGTTTTGCACAAATCTCTAAAAATCATATCTGATTATGGTTACAAAGAATCAAAACCTAGCTGGCGTGTTTTCCTTTTGCTGGTATGGATGGAAAAGAGATACGATATCTCGATCCCGTCGCACGATAGACTTTCATCCCAAATTTGAATTTCCCCGAGTACAAGTAATATAATGGTAAATTTGACTGGCTGAACGGAACATATTGGCTCCGCCAAATTCAACCAATCGGCACACATTTTACACGACATACGACTGTCTGTTGTCAGTTCCGCAGTGTCAGTCTAGGCAAATTTTGGAAAACTAAGGCACTGCAGACTAATTACTGATTACAGTATTATTCAGTCATGTTGAACTTGTAGTGCTGTCAGAATTCGCTCATCGTCGTGTATGCCGTCAAACGGTCACGTGACACGGCAGCTCATCACATTTCGATTCTACGATCCAGATACGTGTACCAGGCAAATAAATACCATTTTTCTTAATATTTACCGACCCAAACCATTTATTCCGGGTTTACTTATTGATATTATGAATGACTGAAATATTTTAGCAACAAGCATGTAACTGTTCACAAATCCTTTAAACGCGGTGAACAGACACCCAAATAGTCCCTCAGTTAAAATCCAACTCATAGCGAAACCGAACACATATCATACTTCAAACACGTGCCGCTGGCCTTCGGTTATTCGTCGCAACAGAAGCGGAAATAAATAATAAAAATTATCTCTTCTTTGGCAGAGGTTGCGTAAAGGGGTCAACGGATCGGAACTATTTTTAATAGTGGTCTCAGGCTCACTACGATAGGTAATTAGGCCCAATCATTCCTTATTGCCTGAGATTTCACCAAGATTCGATGAGCGGTTGCCGAATTATGTGGTTTCGAATGTACATCTACGACATCTATAGCTTTCGTTATGAACTATTTTGACTTTTTTTCGCAAAACTGCGATTTCTAGG
Source organism: Hanleya hanleyi (assembly GCA_036873755.1). Lineage (NCBI taxonomy): Eukaryota > Metazoa > Mollusca > Polyplacophora > Lepidopleurida > Hanleyidae > Hanleya > Hanleya hanleyi. The sequence continues at coordinate 7,890 of JAVTVY010033072.1, forward strand.
ATTATTGTTTGGTTTTGTCAAAAAACAAAATCATGAAACTGTCAAATTTTTAGCAGGAAAACTATATCGGTAAAAGAAAATCCTAAAAGTTGCAGCACAAGAAGAGCGGATGTCTATTACACAACGAAATCTGACCCCACTTCCTACCAAGTACACCAATAAAGGATGAGCCCTGCCATTTGTTCACCATTAGCCAAGAAAGAAACATATCTGTTGAAGCTATACACTTTATTAACACAGATGAAGACTTTGAGGAGGTGCCATTTCGCCCCCTTCCTAAATACTTGTGCGAGGAGACCGAAACTTACCACACTATACCACTGGGTCAAGCTCTACCAGAAAATGGAAAGAAATCCAAGATGGCCGCTATGGTGATGTCACAGGGATATTTTCAAAAAAGGCACTTTTGGTTTTTTATTTAGGTGATTTCTTCGCAAAACTGCGTGATTCAAATTAGTTAATGATAATCAGATGTGAAATAAAACAGTTTTTGCTCACTTTTCCTCGCATTCTTTTATTATATAAAAATAATAGATCGCATAATTTGAATATAATGATAAATTGCTCGATATTATACCATTTTAATACATGCGTTAAGATCTTTCGAATATTAAGCAGAATATTTAGAAATTTTCTAGCGTTAACCTAGAATAACAACGATAGCCTATGTTGCCAAGTAGGACTAAACAGATTTATCTCCCCAAACGGCCATGGAATCTAAAAGCATTATCTTAGTCATCAACACCAAATCAGTTACTCAACATGACATTGTACAATGTAAAAATCGTTGACAATATTAAATACTGTGATTAGGTGCCTATTATTTGTGTCTTAGCAAATATTTTTTGGGATTCTGGGAGAATTTTCGATATTAACCAGACGGCAACCCGAACACGGCGATGTTTGCGAGAAAGTCGATTTTTTACTTTTATATCATATGATATTAGCGATCGCGAAGCTATCCTCGACGGGACAATGGAGTAAGTGGACCAGCGATTGGATCGTTAAGAGTAGCGATTCGATTGGCTAACGCCTGGCGTCAGCTGTTGCTGTGCCATTCAATCTTCGTGGTTCGATTTTTTTCGGCAAACTACCGAGTCGTGCGGATTCTTATTCTGTGTTGGCAAACTGACAAACTGTCTTTCCCTTCGGTAAGGCGCCCCAAATCTTCTATCTGCTTATTCTTTGGTGCAAAAGTTATCCCCAACCGCTTCTTCGCATCACCGAAGGCTTACTCGAAGTCCATATACGTTGAACGAGGTTGTCGGTCGTATCCACGCATGAAAAGATGCTTGTAAAGTTAAGCTTGATCTGGTTAACGCGGTCAATATTTTGCCCCACAAATTAAGAATTTTAGTATTTATTTAATAGTAAATAAACATAAGGTTGATCACATCAATACCCCTAGGCTTTCCCCAAGTGACTGAGATCCATGTTTAGTGTCAATTGGGGAAGAGATAGTAACATGTGGGATCATCGAGCTTCCGACACACACAACTGAAAAATCTCTTAAATCTTCCACGCAAGCTTATCAAGGGACTTACTGATATACACCTGCATATATCAGGCACGGCGGAAGCAATTGGTGATTGGGGGGGCCACTATCACAGCACAAATAGGCGAGGGTCCAGGGGCCGCCCAGGCCCCTGAAGCTCCAGGGGTCTTAGATGGCCGGAGATGCGTTCTAGAGTATTTCCGAGTAATAAAACAAGAAATCTTCACAATGTTAAATATATATCATTTCAATCAAAAGATTCACCAAGCTTTAATCATGTCAACAACACAGATGTTTTCTACTTGTCATGCTTGTTGGGAAGCCGAACACAGGTCAACTTATGAGTGTGAATGAGCCATCCTCCATGATACAGTTCTGTATACCGGTACTCCTATCTCCATATCAGGCCTTGTAGGCAGATTAGGGCTGTACAGTTATTACTGGAACTGTCCGTTTAAAGTATCAACCAATGAACGAAGGGTGTTTTGGGGCAATACGCTACCTTCATAGAATCTTCTTTTAATTAGATTAAAGCTCAGTTTAAGGAAGCTTCTTGAAATTGAGGCATGCTAGGAACTAGTATAAGGCATTCCAAACAGAGAAGCATGCTACGCCGAGTTGGAACTCCTAGGAACTTCATGGCATACTTTTTGGAACTGGGCAGACAAAGGATGGCTATGCCATAAATTGGAACTCTAATCCATCCAGATCAGAATTACAACACATATAAGGGAAGTGGAAAGAGGTGCCGACATACTGACAGAGCCACATGACTTCACAGTATAGTCTTCCGGTTAACCTATTCTAAAGCACATAGCAAGAATCTAACGATTCGTGATATGTGTTGTATCTCCGGTACGCTTTTATTGTACCTGTTCATGTGGCAACTTGGATGATATGACCACACGGCCCCTAGCACCGGCATAAGGGGTATTAGATACAAATCTAGAGAGCTATGATGGAAATGCTCTGACAACTCGTGTATTGGTAATTGGTGAGCTGTTTCGCTGTGACAACTCGTACACTGGGAATTGGTGAGCTGTATCGTCGTCAGATGAAAATGACAGCATTTAACACAAAAAGCTAGTCTGTAAGGCCCGATGTCGACCCAGCATCAACTTCCCACAAATGCCAACATATATCAAAGACCAAGAGGTCTGTACAGGGGGCGGGCCTCGGGGACGAAACGTCCATCAGCAGAAAAATTACAACACATATAAGGGAAGTGGGAAGAGGTGCCGACATACTGACAGAGCCACATGATTTCACAGTATAGTCTTCCGGTTAACCTATGCTAAAGCACATAGCAAGAACACACTGGGCATGGTGTATCCGATTCGCCTAACCGGCATATGCCATTCCTATCAAGGAACTCATGTTCTTATTTCAAGACGCTCCCTAAGTAGAGAAGAAGCTGAAGGACAAACTCTTTGAAGTTCGGGAGGACACAACATGAGGGCGTATCTTAAATAAAAAAATCTCCGATAGCCTATAAACATCTGACCAGATGGAGACATTGCCTGGCACTTAATTCGTTTAAGTATGGGCATGTTCTGAGAGATCATAAGCTCACAAATATTTCCTGTTGAAGTGGCTGATATTCGTTGTAGTGTAAGCTATTCGTCATGGCTCGGATTTGATAGACGAACCATGACTTAATTGGGATTATGGAATAAGCAAGGGTGCCCGTCGTGCTTATTGAAAAGTAAAATCTGCATTCAATATAGATATAGGTTTTTCGCTTTATCGTTTTTTAAAATCTGTTTCTGCTTTTTTTGTTGTTTTTTTTTGTCTTTTTTTTTGCTGAAAATATTGGGGGGGGCATGGCCCCCCGGCCCCCTCCCCCCTGTTCCGCCGTGCCTGTATATGCCAAAGTAAACCAACTAACACATGCAGATTTTGTAACAAACAATAATAAATATCATGACATCAGGTACAGATTATGACTGATGAGTGGCATAACTGCATGAAATGAAAGCGGACGTGAATCATTGTAAATAGGTGTCTTGAGATAAATTCGATAAATAGGTTAACGAAATTTGTCGACTGTAGCAAACACAGTTCTAGAGATTATGTGGTAAGAGTCAAAGTACAGAGTATACATGAAAAGGGGAATAACTGCATAAAATAAGGTCCAAAACGATGAATTTTTTGTACGCTTCTAGAATACAACTAAAGAAATAAGTTTCCAAAATTTAGTAGCTGTATCGAACTCGGAGCTGCAGATTTATCTTGTACAACCATATATCACAAAAATCAGAGATTTAGTCCGGTAGCCAAATCGCAAAAAGGGGTCTAAATAAGGTTTTCGTAGCACCCCCCGCGTAGATTTAGTTTGACCACTGTTTTGTGAACGTATATCTTTTTTATTCTTTCACCAAACATTCTGTAACTTCCCATACCTGACCTCTGAATAATGTTCTATTAGATAACCTAATCCAAGTTACGCCTTTTACGTTTTTTACGTCAAGATGACGTCATAACTTGCAGGGTACATTTTTCCTCGATTTTTTTTAGAAATGAGACTCATTTTTTTGTTTTGCAGTTGCAGAAACTCTTTTTGCATTCTGTCTGATTTGTATTTGTGAAAAATAATCCTCTCTTCGTTAATTCTAGACCTGGTGTAACCATCTAATATGCACTTCATGGATGCATAATAACCATGTTTAAGGGCACCACAGCATGAGAAATATGAAGCCAAAATAGGGGTAGGGGTGATTACGTTCTAATATTTTATTTCTCCCCGATCCTAACGCAATGAAATTTAACACATATTTAGTCTGTGTACGGATCATTCAGATAAAGCAATTCGATTCCGATTATCTTCAATGTTGGTGTCACTATGTCGTTATTATCACCATGGAAGTATTTTTTTCTGGACCTTTTGTTGTAATTTTCCAACGGTGTATTATTACCCTGTTAGCTTTTGCGTGATGTGTGCATTCAAGACCACGAATGCATGACTTACTTGGAACGGGGTGTTGACGTCTACGGTAATGAGTAAGGTCGCATGATGCCTTCTCTTAATGCTCTCGAAGTAACACAAAAACAAACAAGGAATGGGGGTAGGGGTGATTATGCTTCGATATCTTCTTCACAATTGGGTCTAGAGAGCTCAAGCTTTTAACACTTTGTGGTTGGATACTAGTTGAGCAAAACGAGAAATCAAACTTCCAATACTTCTGTAATGTCTGTTTTGAACTCTCGTGTATATTCTTTATAGCATAGTCAGTGTTACAGGGCTATATATCGTCGCTCTGAAATATTTGTATCTAATACCGCCCAAGTCAGTGTTAGGGGCCACGTGGTCATGTCATTCAATATATCCACATGAACAGTCACAATAAAAGCGGGGTTGAGATAAAAATCATCACATGGATCACTTTTGGTTCTTGTGATATTTTTTAGAAATATGCAGTCAGTATATTTGTCGGTGGGGTAATATGACTTCTTGTCAGTACGCCGGCTTCGTTTCTCACTGCCCGTTTAATGTTACGTTTAATTATGGTATGTGTTTAATATGTTTCACACATGTTAAACTCTGCTCGACTTAGGTTAAGGATTATCAACTAGCTGCTAGTGGTTAACTCTTATCCAAGAACGACTTTACATGAAGTTGCCGCTTGCATGTATTAATCTAGCTTGTGGTCAATTATTAACCAAGAACAGGTCTATATAAAGTTGCCGCTTGCATTTGTTAACTCCATCAGTGCCATGTCGAAATTATAGACATACAGAAAGAAGATGAATTCGACTTTTCTAATCTCACCAATGTTTCGATATCTAATTAGAGAAAACCAATAACTTGCTAGATGAAATGAATAAATGTTACATGAAATTAAAGGAATGGATTCAGGCCAGAAACTATTGAGAGAAGACGAAAGGCAGAACCCATCAAACTATTTTCAAATATGATGCATGAAGTGAGACAAAATGCATTGAAGCAACAGAAACACGTGCCCACCCAACGTGTATAATCCAAAGACCTAATTCGTATAACATCCACATCAAAGAAAAATGTGGATGGTCGAAATTGAAAATGTGTACCTCAGTTCATATAAATTAATTCGATGAATATATCTCATTCGAAAATGGATACTTGTCAGTTTCTTTGGTTTCATTTTTGAAGCTAGATATACATTATGGGAACGTTCTATTACACTGTGATGCTTAATTGATATTGACAAACAAAAACAAACATTCCAATGCCTTCCTTTTGTGAAAAAAAAAAGGTAATTGAAAACCCCCCCGAAAAGATCCATTATATATGAATTTGTCAATACAATAGTTATATCACTAGCAAGTGTCAGATCCGATATCAAGATTCAATAATCAGCCGCAGTCCATAACGAAATTCCGCTTCAATAATCGCAAGACCTATTTCGTATGACAGTTAGCCTCAATTCCAATGTGTATAAAATAAATACAAGAAAAACAGTTTTCGATGATGTCAGCAAGACATAATGATGTTCTATACATAAAGTTCGAAATCACTGATCATTATTCTTTATCCAAATGAATTCTAAGTCGTGTCCAGAGTATCAGTCACGCTCTGAATGCGTTGTTCATTTGAACACTATGTGAAAACACATGATATCCAAACAACCCCCACTCTTAATAAATTAATATCCTATCAATTCTCTCCAATCGTATACATGTCGCTATTTAGAATTGAAGTATTACAATTGAATTTGGTGTTCTGAGTGAATGAATATTTAATAGCATTATGACATCATGGTCGCATCTGGACTAGTCCACTTGCAGTTGGGGAGGGGAGATAGGATATTAATTTATTAAGATTGGGGCTTGTTTGGGTATCATGTGTTTTCACATAGTGTTCAAATGAACAACGCATTCAGAGCGTGACATACTCTGGACACGACTTAGAATTCATTTGGATAAAGAATAATGATCAGTGATTTCGAACTTTATGTATAGAACATCATTATGTCTTGCTGACATCATCGAAAACTGTTTTTCTTGTATTTATTTTATACACATTGGAATTGAGGCTAACTGTCATACGAAATAGGTCTTGCGATTATTGAAGCGGAATTTCGTTATGGACTGCGGCTGATTATTGAATCTTGATATCGGATCTGACACTTGCTAGT
>JAVTVY010033073.1:0-152643 GCA_036873755.1 Hanleya hanleyi
GGATATGCTGTACGTTTCTTTGGCCTACCCATAATTGTTGAGTTGATAGATATCTTAATATGAAGAGCGATGTTTTAACACGAAGCAATTGCAGAATGTGTTGGATAATCTTCCATATCTCGTCAAATATATAACTAACTTGGGGAATCCACAATTTAATTTTGTAATCAATTGACATGGCTTATCTACAATGATCTAGGGGTGGAAACCCCCCCGGCAATTCGCGGACGTACGGCAGCCCTATGGCGTGTGAGCGGCTCCGTGTGAGTGCACCCCCACAATAGCCCGATTAACACGCTTCACATTTATGACAATGGAACAGAACCATATTCGGTGTATTCAAATCTGTAGGTTTTCAAGAGCTCATATCGACAGGTTATGACTGTTACTGACCATATGTATTTCGATTGGTTAACCCGTGTGGAACATTACGAAAATATTGTCTCGGAAATTATACAGGTTTGGTTTCGCTGGGTTAACACCGCATGGCATGGAATGCAAACGAGACAGAGTTAGTCCCCCTTCCGCTGCCTCGCCGCGACATATACTTTCTGGTTTTAATTTGCGCTACGGCCGCGTGGAAAATGTTTTTTTTTCATCCATGCGTTCTATTTTGAACATATTTGCATTCTAGTATATAATAGGACCTTCGTTGAAGTGAATACTTGTTCATTTGGGTTCATTGTGCTTTCATTTGGGTAATCTGACTTTCATTTGGGTTCATTTGGGTTCATTTGGGTAATTCGTTGGACCGCAGACTTCTCCTTTTCATACTTTAAATCTCGTGTCAGAGTGTGTACTATTAATATGCTTATGGAGACTTTCATTAAAAGCTGCACCTTGATGGACCATCAATTGTTGACATAAATTCCAATGGTAAGCATGGAAAGTCATTGAACTATACTCACAGTGCTGGTGTGCACTATAAGCATGCATTATGCAACTTTCCAATTCGAGCATGCACTTGAGTACATATCGGTCTATTTCTCACACTTAGTGGCCATGTTCATCATACTACTGCTTGTTAACATTGATTGATTGGGCTGATATATCAGTTGAGCGATTTCCCACAGACCCTAAGACATTTGTCATAATTTTGGGAATTGACTTTTCATGATTTTTTTATTTTAATAAAATTAATCACTGCAATGTTTTGGAAGAGAAATGGTCTTCCAGTGGAAGCAGTTAATATCATAATATACATGGTTTCTAAACCTAGGGTAGGTTGCCCATTAGCCTTTGTTCACTATTTATAATTATGAATTGTCATGCACTTATACATGGCAAATTCGGTGCTTTGTGAGCTCAAAATCTCTATTCTTAAAATATCTAAGAGACTAATTTCAAAATCATGGTGAGTGGCTGTGAATTTGTTAAAAACTTAGCTAAATTCAACTAACATGAAGATATTTGTGAGAATTTGCACACTTTTAAACTGAAGCACCTAAAATTTCAGAGGCATTTCTGGCATGGCATATTTTAATTGATTGCGATTACAGGGGAGGTTGACCCCATTTGCTAATGTACATTGTACACAGCTAATTGTAATTGCTGGGGAGGTTGACCCCATTTGTCACTATTTGTTCAAGGGGAGGTTGACCCCTTGCAGGTATGGAAATAAGGGACAGTGATCAGCAATAACTAATCAAATTTGGACACTAACCAATCCAAATTCCATAGTGATAAAACATGGATAAATATTTTGCTGATCAAATTCAAAGCTTTTAATAATGATCTCTGATCAAATTATTTTCCCTTATCTCCAACCCTGCCTTGGCCACTGTACATTGTACAACATGGCTATTTTACAGGGGAGATTGGCCCCTTGTTACCATGGTACATAGTGACTGTACATGGTATGATTTAGTGACTGTGATTCCTGGGGAGGTTGACCCCAGTGTAATTGCAGGGGAGGTTGACCCCATTTGTCACTATTTATTACAGGGGAGGTTGACCCCTTTTGCCATTGCACTGTATGAATCGATAAGACACTTGGGCACGTTGACCCTATTGTTTGTGATTTCATGTTTTAACACAATTTTGTGAAATCCTATCCTATCCTATCCTATCAAATCTAAAACTTCCTTATGTAACCTTTTCACATATGTGAACAGGCAACCCTAGAAAATATTGTGGGTGGCCTTATATTATGATCTGATTTTTTTCACAGTATATGACATTTATCCAGTTTATATGAGGAAGACCCAATTTGTCACAGTGTTGACACAATTTGCTGCTCTTAGGTTGACCCTTATTTGTCACACTCACAGTAGTGCCACTTGTGGTTGTAAATACGGGAGGTTGACCCACTTGCTACACTCAGAGTAGTGACTCTCATTCATAGCTGTTTTAAATACAGAAGGTCCAGGGCCTGAACATACAGATTGTTTCTCAAGTGCTCTGTATCTACATTGTCTAGTTACCATTTAGACATTACTGTTCAATCCTGAATTCATGAATCCAGGACATCAGGAAATGAATCGCATGCCCAGAATGTGGATACTGCGTTATATCTCTATAATTACAGATCCTGTTGTGTCTGCGGACGATTTTGGATGTTGGGAAGCCCAGGTGATTTTTTATCCCATTCCGCTGTCCAGTCACTCCTATCCTGTTTTGGACCCTCTGCTCCATTGTATATTCATGAGATGGAGACCTATCATCGACTGGAATATCCATCATTCCTTCTTCATCAACTCCAGAATAGTCCATCAAGCTAGAGTCCTGCTGCTTTTGCTGACTTACCTGTTCTACCAAGTGGTATACATATTACCAACGTTAACATGGATTTTTACGAGCCAGAATTTACCAACGATTTTGTATGCTCTATCTATCATCACTCAGATACACTGTGCATCACCGCCTACGTGTATCTCTGAAACCCAGCTGTATCACAGTGACTCGAACTGAATTTACTTGGTGTATATATATTTAGTGTATGATCAGGGTCATAATACATTCTCATGAGGTCAGCATTGACTGCTCACATTTCAGTATACATGAACAAACTAAGCTTATCAGAAAGCCAGTTATATCATCGTTATAATACACTCTGCTGCTCAGGAGGTCAGCATTGACTGCTCACAATTCAGTAGACATGAACATACAACTTGTCAGAAATCCAGCTATAGCATACTGACTTGAACTGAATTTACTTGGTGACTGTTTATATTTAGTGTGCGATCATGGCCATAATACATTCTACTTCTCATGAGGTCAGCATTGACTGCTCATCAATTCAGTATACATGAACATGTATATACAAAGCTTGTCAAAAATCCAGTTATATCATAGTGACTTGAACTGAATTTACTTGGTGTATATATTTAGTGTGTGATTATGGTCATAATACATTCTATTTCTCATGAGGTCAGCATTGACTGCTCACATTTCAGTATAGATAAACATTAAGCTTGTCAGAAATCCAGCTATACCAGGCATACTGACTTGAACTGAATTTACTTTGTGTATATATTTAGTGTATGGTCGTAATACATTCTACTTTTCAGGAGGCCCGCATTGACTGCTCTAATTTCAGTACATATAATTGACTTGTTCCTTTCCATTCATATTGTAGGAGAAGTGTGAAACCATCACCTATGTTTTGTCTCAACATCATATTCAGATGGCCTCCATTATACTCGAGCAGGGTCTATAAATATTTAAGAAAATTTCATTTTTTTTTTTTATATCTAACATATGAACTTGGACAGGATAGCAACTTTTGATCTGACAGAACCAGATTTTGATCAGATATATCTCATATCTGACCGCTACTTCAGACCCTGCTGGAGTGTGATTTACAGTGTAATCTCTCTATAACTCTTGTCATTGGGGACTGCACTGGCACTTTTATATTTTCAGACCAGACCTCTAGAAGGGTTGAAATGATATGTGCCTAGACTCTAGTTGTTTTGGTTGAGTCAGGTGCTCTTGTTCTTGCATTGATGAGACAGCTTTCCTTACAGGAGTAACTAGTACTTAACTTTTTATTTTTTTCTTCCAATTCTATACAGGTATGTCCATGACCAGGTTTGACAACACAACAGACAGCATTGTGCAGAACTTTCTTCAGCCTGAATTTCCTCTGAAGCTGCCAGCATGTTTGATATTGTCTATATTACCGTTCAGAGTCTTGAGATAAGCTAATTCAACATGTTCAAATTCTCAGTCAATTCCCAGAGTTTGGTCGAACTTTATTCTTTGAACATAGGCGAGATACGTTTTTTCATCAGACATATCTGATCATGCTGCTATTTCAGACCCTGATAGTTTCTTATTCCATTATGATTTCATACTCACAGACAGAAATGGTTGCCTGCTCTCAGCATCTCTATGCTTGCTGATCCTGTGTTAACTCCTTTCCTTTAATTATTACTTCCAGGTTTTTCTCAGTGAGCTTTCTATTATTAATGTAGGTGATCCCAAAGATTGTTCTCTCTGTAGTGCAGTGTGACAGAGGGTTGAGGGGCGCCTGTGACATGTCTGTACATATCATCTGCAGCTTAATTTGGTGGAATCACTGGTCCTTCTGATATACTGTATCCCAGGTTATTATATTGTATTAGTTTGTTTCTAAGTTTTTTTTTGTGTGTTACTTTATAGACCACCAGTCTGTTTGCAGTAGCAGTGCTTTCCATGGGGAAGCGTAAATATGGACGTTGTAAAACACTTTTATCTTTAAGAATTCCTCATGCATTGTCTATTTCAGAGAGGAAATCCTACCTCATCCTATCATCCCCAGGCTTGTGAATCCAGTACTAACTATCATTACTATCACTTTCAGGTCTTTTACCAGTGAGCTCCATCACACACAGATACTGGTATATGTGAATTCCTGTATTATGTATTATACAACAATCATATTGACTTCCTTTTGTCAACTTTATTTCAAAGATTATTCTTGAGAAGTGAGGCTTAATCCTAACCTTCCCTTGGACAATTGACAACCTTGAGGATCTTCATTGTTTTTATCCGCCATACAATTTAACTGGCTGGCAGTTCAATGTTTTGTGGGGGAATGTCTGAGAAGTGAAGGATATTACTCATTTTTAGGAGGGTAACCGGGACTCTTCCAGTGCCAGTTGTTTTCTTTAATTGAAATAAATAAAGAAAAGAAATGAAATAAAAAATTTCCTGACAGGCCCATGAACCTTTCTCGTGCTATATATTTATTGTATTAATATGGTTCTTCACTATATGACAGGTATTTTATGCTGCCCTGAATGGTATTTGTTCTTCCAGTACCGTACTTGGCTGATGTGGATTTCTGTGCCCCTACCTTCAGGCACACTTATGCATATTTCTTTCATTTTCAGTCTAAAGATTGGTAAGGTAATATTCCACCATCCATGGACGCATAGTAATAGATTGCCCATGTTTTTTCATGCTATCTTTTATTGATTTACATGCTAATTTGGGAAATAAGTTCCCTTTATATTTGTTTGAGTCAATCTGTCTTGCTATACACCCTGTGCAAAATAAACTACATGTACCTGATTGTATTATTTCATGCAATTGCAGTCTTGATATAGTTGGCTGCTATATTACCATTGATCTGCTCATGAAGATGTAAACATTTGTAGTCAAAGTCATTACTTCAGTTAGCGCTAGCCAGTTGCTGCCATTCTCAGGTTATCAAACCAACTATTAAGAGGCCAGTGATATCTACTCATCCTACTTTTTTGTGTTAAATACTGTAAGGGCTAGGTCAGAGACTTCGGTTGGGTGATAACAGTTCCATCTTTTACTCCACTGTTATCTGTGGCCCTTTATGCTCCCCACCTTTGCTGGTATAACAACATTTACATTATTTGCGAATTGGGGGCATGTTCTATCACTGCATTTGGTAACACATAATTCACATAATTCATATGTGTTCTCCATGCCCCTGCTATTTTATCATTTGTCATTTGAATTAATGATTTGTCATTTGAATTAATGATTATAACCATTGTCATTTGAATAAATGACCTAACCAGATTTCTGGGTATTGTGTTTGTCTTTCCCAGCAAACTGAGCTCATTCTCTGACCTAGTCTATCTCGAGCATAAAAGGAAATTAGGGTTACCATAATTAAGTTTATGTGAGGATCAACAAGGTCGCTTTCTTATGTTGACATGATTATAGTTTTATTGTAACTGTTGATTGTGAGTTATCGCCCTTATATTAGACTCTCCAACTTTGTAACACGAGGTCGGTGTTTCCTCGGCTACCTGGAATTTGTTTCTGGAAAATGTCAGTGATGGATTTGGTTTCTCCAGTTTGCTACAGAAAAACCCTCCCTACCCTCCCTCAATTCTCTGTCTTGTGACATTTTGTAACAGGAAGCCCTTTATGCTCCCCACCTTGCCCTTTATGCTCCCCACCTTTGCTGGTATAACAACATTTACATTATTTGCTAATTGGGGGCATGTTCTATCACTGCATTTGGTAACACATAATTCACATAATTCATATGTGTTCTCCATGCCCCTGCTATTTTATCATTTGTCATTTGAATTAATGATTTGTCATTTGATTAATGATTATAACCATTGTCATTTGAATAAATGACCTAACCTGATTTCTGGGTATTGTGTTTGTCTTTCCCAGCAAACTGAGCTCATTCTCTGACCTAGTCTATCTCGAGCATAACAAAAATTATGGTTGATTATCAAAGGGGTGGCCTGAAAGTCCTAGATTTTGAAGTCATGAACAAAGATCTGAAATTGGTTTGGCAGTATTTTCAGAATGAGCATAACAGTTTTTGGAAATTATATGTTGATGAATTATTTCAAGAGCTAGGAGGAATTAGATTTCTTCTGAAATGCAATTATGTCGTCAAATGTTTTTGCGAAAATATCCCTCCGTTTTATAAAGATATCTTAGAATTCTGGAGAGAATTGTGTCCAGTGGATGACGATATCTATACACTCAAATTATATGGAATAACAGAAAGTTTAAATTGAGAAAGAAAAGCCTTTTCAACAAGTGTTGGGTATAGAGTCGGGAATTATCTTCGTCAGAGATCTTCTAGATCAGGATGGGTTTTTTCTCAATAACCAGGATCTGGAACTAAATATAACATTCAGATTAATGAAGTTGTATTCAAACTGTACATCAGATGCATAAAGAAGAATAAACGGGTTGCAATGTATTCAATAAGTTTAGTTCACATCCTAGGCCTAATCTTAACGACGTTCCGAAAATCTCAGATTCTTCCCTGGACTTATTCCCCATGAAGGCGAAATATTTTTACCAGCTTATCCGTAGTAAAGTATGTCAAAATTACAATCATGAACAAATCCAAACTTTGCAATTACTGTATAAACTACCAATTAGAAATAAAGTTAGGCAAATGAAGTTCAAAATATTACACAATATATGTAATAAGTATTTACATAAAATCAAGATTAAAGATTCTGCACATTGCTGCTTTTGCATGGAGGAGGATACTATAAGGCACACTCTGTTAACAAACATATACATTTTGGGAAGCTTTTTTGACTTTGGATCAAAAATGGAGTTGATAACTCTTTGCCCATGGAGGATCTGAAAATGGCAGTGACAGGGGAATCATTAGATGAATTACCGCAGAATGCTAATGCAAAACTCTTGTTATTGTATCTCGTTTTGGAGGCTAAGTATTTCATTTACAGTTGCAGGTGTACATCGCAAAATGCAAGGTTAGCTGTATTTATGAATATTGTAAGATTTGAGATTGAAGTTCTGTGAAGATGTAAAAAGAGTATTGTCACGATAATGAAGAAGCTTTGTCCATAACATGTGGCAATTATGCTAAGTTTTAGTAGGCTTACTGGTTTACTTACTTTAATTATTATAATGGTTTCATTTGTGATATTTCAAAGCAAATTTTTGAAAAATGAATAAGATTATACTTTATGGACTGAGGCTTAAAATTGTGTCATTACTGGTATTCCCGTTAAGGAATTTCATAAGAAATTGTCAGTGGAAGTCTCAAAGTCCAATATATGCGGAAACTGGTACCGGTATACGTAGAGCATCTAGAGTTTGTGTGTTATCACTGTTATGTAAACGTTTCTAAGGGAGCGGGGGGTAGAAGATTGATGTTCACATGGGAGAAATGTTCAAAATTTGTCCTTGTTTATGTTTATTTTTTATGTTTGTCCCCGGCCACGTGGGCAAGACATGAATATTATAAATGCGTGGCCGTATGGCGAATAAATGCCCAGTGGTCTGTCCAGGGCTTACCTGAAAACAAAAAACAAAAAACAAAAACAAAATTATCAACGAAAGACCCTGTCTTTTCTTTTCCGTTTGGTTTCTTATTTTCTTTGACGGAGAAAAAGATAATCACAGCTCATATTAAAAAAATTTTTTTTTAAAATCCGGTCGATCACGGTTGACGAGAATAAATCAAATCCCGTTTCCATGTACTACTAATAATACAGTCGCTTCACGTGTATTTGCCAAATTCATTCTCCATTCACTGGAGAAACTACACACCCTATGGCAACCGAGAACAAAATCGTGGGAACTACCAACGCTACCAAAGTCCAACTTCTTCGACCAACGACTACAGCGTCTACACACCCTCGCAGCAGATGCGGCCACCATCCTTCAGTAGCAGGCCATCATACAGTCAGTCAGTGAGTTACCACTCTCCAGGGACTACTAATCTAGAACTAAGTGAATGACCCACCTTGATCCCTGCAACTGATTCACACTATCCTGAGGGTCGACCCAGTGAGTGGCCTGTTTCGAACCTTGTAACTGGTTCACAACTTCCTGATGCTCGTGCAACTTTCAAACATGATGATCCTCAAACTAGCACGACAACATCCAACTCGAGAAAAGAGTCCAGCTCCTCGGGGGACACTCGTCATATTGTCCAACAAATAGTTCAGTGCCTCTCTGCCATGCTCTAATAATTTCTCTCATTGGTTGAGGTACAAAGTTATTGTACAAAGTGAGAATCATTACTTCAACATATTCATTAATCTAATATGGATGATTTGTAATGAATATAGTAACATTAGTAGATAATTCTATATTTCAGAATAATGCGTTTATTAACTTTGTATGCCATACACTGAGTACTTGATTGACTGATGTACCCATATTCTAGTACAAATGTGGATCACTAGCCAGCCTATACTTTTATCAATTGAATGAAATGCATAATCATATGCACTTAGAATGTATATGGCACTTCTGCTTTACTGAACAATAATATTAGGTTCAATAATTGATAAGCCTGTACAGGCAGTAAAACTGTGAAATATTTTGGTGTAATCTGAATGAGGTTAATATATATATATATATATTTCTTTCTACGGGTTGACTCAATTCTAATTGTTATATGAGAATAACTTGGGTAGTACGATAGCCTACGACAGGCCATTTTAGTTGCATACATATTAGAATGGGGTGGTTTAGTTGTTCCTTCTGGAATGTACAGGGCCTTGATGAAGATAAGTGTCTGACCGCGATTTTCATGATGCTGTTAGAAAATTTAGTTTCATTGGTCTCACAGAAACGTGGCAGCATTCTGATTTTAATGTTGACATTCCTGGTTATAAATTTAAGAATTTTAATACACCTCGTATTTCTGACCGGAAACCAAGGGGTGGTATTGGTATTTTGTATAAAAGTTCTCTTGATGTTCATGTTGTTCATGTTTCTGATCTTATGATATGGGTGAGAATCGAATCAAACTGTATTAGCACTGAGCACGATTTGTATGTAGGTATTGTTTATTTCCGACCTGACAACTCTCCATACTGGAAACATTACACTGGTCCTGATCCTTTTGAGGAACTGAATGCTATACTATGTAAATATGGCACTAAGGGCCACATTATGCTGGGTGGCGACTTTAACTCTAGAACCGGAACTCGGAGCGAGTTAATTTCTTCACAAGGTTCCCAACACCTCCCAGACCTACCCGTGGACACCTATAACTATGTTCATACAATACGTAAATCGCAAGATCCAATATTAAATACATTTGGCCGAAAACCTATCAACTCATTACTAACAACAAACTCATAATATTAAATGGCAGAACAGTCAGTAGTATATAAAGGACGGCAGAAGCCTTTTTTCCAGGGAGGTAACTCTTGGTTCCCTGCTTCCGCCAGGGGGCGCCACCAGTCCGGTATGACGTCATTTCCGGTCTGGGTGAATGGAGCGTGACCTGTGAACATGATAGGATATGTACTGACCTGTCTCTGGGTTTTTTCCACAATGTCGTTCACCTCCGTGTGTCTTCGGGCACCTCCGTGTCTCTTCGGTCACCTCCGTGACATCTTCGGTGATCTCCGTGACATCTTCGGATTTATACAATATACAGGCCTGTATGGGGTATGGGGATGGTCATTTTTGAACATGATAGGACATGTACTGACCTGTCTGTGGGGGTTTTCTGTGGGGAATTTCGCTCACGTCTGCTTGGGCTGGGGGTTGTCACGTGCCGAACACCTGGCTCTCCGAATTGCAACATTGTTGCACGTTCGCTACAATGTTGCGGCATCGTGAACACCTGGTCTGGTGCATATGTGTCTGCGTGAGTGAGTTCACGTGCCGACCACCTGGCTCCCCGAATTGCAACAATGTTGCACGTTCGTTACAATGTTGCGGCCACCGTGAAGACCTGGTCTGGCGTCTGCGTGAGTGAGCTCACGTGCCGAACACCTGGCTCCCCGAGATCAAGGCATGTCCAGACTTGTTCTGGGTTGTACAGTTCTGCCATGCCGTAGTATAGAAATAGACGTGTTGGGGTTTAGGTGGGCCACTAGTGGGCCGATTGGATCGAGTGAGGTATCAATGTAAAGCATACGTGAGGGAGTATCCGATGGGCTGGGTGTGACGTGGAACTGACGTCATTCTGCGCATGCGCAGTAGAGAAAGTGTATGGAAATAGACGTTCTGGGGCCTAGGCGAGCCACTAATGGGCCGATGGAGTCGAGTGAGGTATCCATGTGAAGCATATGTGAGGGAGCAACCGCCTGGAGTAGTGTCTCGGCCGTTGTCCACATTCTGCGCATGCGCAGACAGGGAATTGTGGGAAACGGGTGTGGAAGTAGACGTTTTTACGGCCTAGGTGGGTCACCAATGGTCCGATGGAGTCGAGTGAGGTATCAAAGTGAAGCATTCGTGAAGGGGCATCCAGTCATGGATGGGTCCATGTAAAATTAGGGGTATGACGTCACTTCCGGTTTGGGTGAATGGGGCGTGACCTTGGAACATGATAGGACATGTACTGAACTGTTTGTGGGGGTTTTCCCGCCAGAATTTCGCTGACGTCTGCGCCTGCATCCGGGTATGCATGAGGGTCTGTGTGAATGGGGTGTGACCTGGGAACATGATAGGAATGCATGTACTGACCTGTCTGTGGGGGTTTTCCCGGCCCGCCCCGGCCGCAGCGCGCGCGCGCGCAGGTTATCCGGAAGTGCGCGGCATCACCGGAAGTGCGCGGATGAATGTCGAGTCAAAAGGTCAAAGGTCACATCCAGGTCAAAAGGTCAAAGGTCTCCCTTTCGGCAAGGTTCGGCAACAATGTTGCGGCATCGATATACAGAGCTTGAACCCAAAAAGGGGATTGTAAATTAACCTGGGAAGGATGGGCAGTTCCATTTGCACCAATCAGCGGTCGAGAAAAAGAGCCAATGAGCGATCGATAAAAGAACCAATGGACGGGTACCATAATTTCGCTCACGTCTGCGCCTACATCCGGGTACTAGGATGCTTTCGCCTACGCCCGCGCCTACATCCGGGTACTTCTATGTAGGTGTATAAAAGTGGGAATTTTTAGAGCATTGCTGCATTCATTGCATTCAGCCTACCTGACCAGCCTGAGCCTATCTCTCGAGAGGAGCTACTTGCCTGAGCCTCACCAGCCTGAGCCTGCCTCACCGGAGCTATACCATGAAACGTGGAGAAGATTTTCCAGGGGATCCAGGAGCGCCTCCGGCGCTGTAATCTTTGTTGTTGTTGCTCTCTTTTTGCACTAACCCATCAGAATAGTACGTATCACGGACTACACCCGTAGAGCTACGTATAGGCGCGCATGTGTGACATGGTCTATAAAACACGTCCCTCTGGATTCCACACCTTCATTTCTACGGTTGCAGAGCCATGACGGAAATCCAACCCTATGCGACTCGCATTTTACAGCATGCCACCGTGCTTAATTCACTCACGGGTTACCGAGCAGTGGTTCGGTCCATGTTTGCAGATGGCGACGACAACGAGGGGCGACGCCAGATCCTGAAAGAGTTCACAGAATCGGTCCTCGACAGAGTGCACACGATGGAGAGGTGTGCTATCACCCACCACTACTGGACTATGACAGCCATCCTTGATGCCCGGATTATGGATCACGAGCGCTCACGCCGGAACCAGCGACGGCTCGTTGGCCTAGTAATGGTCTTTGCCCTATTGACCCTGACGCTGTGGCAATGACAGCGACAGAAAAAGAACGGCTCTTCAGAGCCTCCACAGATGCGCGTATGTGCAACCGATATATACGAGGGTCAGTCAGAGTGTGTGTCATTCACCGTTCGTCATTGGGTCAAGCATGTCACCAGTCCTACGAGCCATCCTTCCCCTTACACCCCGGGTGGGGTTACACGTCTATGAAGATAAAGTCACCCTCGTGGAAGACCGTGGAGGTGTTTGCTGGTCGCCCGCTGAGACCGTATCTAATACGGTTACGCTACACCGTGACGGCTGGACCAAATTTAAACGGGTGTTGAGCGGTGAGCTCGACGGAAACCTCATCCACATAGACAATGCCATCTACGTACACCGTGGACCCTTCTTCCCACGCCTGGGCCGTTACCAAGACCCTACGCGAGGCTTCACCCTAGACCCCGATTTGTGGACAGCCTTCGAGAAAGTGGTGCCTATTGTGGACCAGCTGTTTACACCGGACGAGCGGTCAGCTGTTCAGTTGGAGTGGGCTCGTGCCCTGAGTGAAGCGGCGGCAGAACCCAATGAACAAATGTCTAGCAATGAAGCGGAGGCAGACGATGATGCCATTGATTATCCGGCTAGACTCAGTCAGCCCAGTGACATGTCCACCCGATCCTTTGATCTCACGGGGTTGTCCCTATAAATACGAGAGACAGTCAAATCTTGTACCATTCACGTACTGACCATCACGGAGCGTATAATACGGGCGTATCTCAGCTTGACCCCCGAAGTCTTCCTGCACGTTTATGCGGATACGGTCGATATCATTGAGGAGGTGGGAGACATCTGTGATGCGGATCCTACACAACCGTGCCCGGCTCACATTCGTCTGTCCCGAGAGGGCTGGACCAAATTCAAACGGGTGTTGTCTGGTGAACTGGACGGCGACCTCATCCACTTGTGTCACGATGTGTACATCCGACGCGGCCCCTTCTTTGCTCAATTGGCTCGGCTAGATGGGGGTACAGTCCATTTTACCCTTTACCCTGATCTATGGTCTGCATTGGAAGATGCCGTGGTAGATGTGGATCAAGTGCTTACGGAGGAAGATCGGTCATCAGACGAGTTGGACTGGTCATTTACCAAGGACAATGTGCTGGCAGAAGCCAACGAAGAAAATCAGAAAGAAACTCCGGCCCAAGATATACCCGTTATAAATAAACGATAGAGCCAGGGTCCATCATCATTTGTCACCATGAAGAGCTGGGAGAAGGTGTTGGATAACTTATACTACAGTCCCGACAGTCCGGCGGCCTATAGTGCATTGTCGGCTCTCTATCGAGCGGCCAAATCGCAGGGGATACAACGTGCTCAAGTCCGAGATTGGTTAAGAAAACAAGACACCTATACCTTACATCGAGCTGCCCGTCGCCATTTTCTACGGAACCGGGTCATCGTGGGAGGACTAGATGCCCAATGGCAAGCGGATTTGGTCGATATGAGCGCCTTTGCCAAACACAACGATGGGAATCGGTATATCTTGACGTGCATCGATATCCTGTCGAAGTATGCGTGGGTGGTACCCATCCGGACGAAAACGGGGGCGAATCTCATAGCGGCGTTCAAGGACATCTTCAAGACCGGGCGCAAACCCATGTATTTGCAAACCGACGAAGGCACGGAATTCCTCAACAGACCGTTCCAACAGTTTCTGAAAGCCCAGAAGGTGTTTTTCTTCCATACGTACAACGAGACCAAGGCTTCCGTGGTGGAAAGGTTCAACAGGACATTCAAAGGCCGCATGTATAAATATTTCACCTATAAGAATACAAGGCGGTACATCGATGTTCTCCCGAAACTTGTGAGTGGTTACAATCGAGCCTATCACCGGAGTATAGAGAGAGCCCCCATTACCGTGACCCAACGCAATGAAGCCCAAGTCCGGCGTGTCTTGTACCCCAGGCAATCGCAGCGAACGACGAAGGAGGTGTACAAGGTCGGGGACCCTGTACGGATCAGTAAAGTCAAAGGTCAATTTGAGAAAAGTTACTTGCCCAACTGGAGCGATGAGCACTTCCTGATTAAACGGCGCCTACCCCAACAGCAGCGAGTCTATGAACTGGAAGATCTTCAAGGAGAACCGTTGCTAGGGACGTTTTACGAGACGGAATTACAGCCTGTCGTAAAAACACAGCAAGACTACTACACGGTGGAGCATATTTTGAAAACGGAACGTGGCGTGGTAAACTGTTTCATTTCGTCAAATGGCAAGGCTGGCCCAGTTCCTTCAATTCCTGGGTCGCTGCCAACCAGGTGAAACGACTATAAAGCCAGACATCACTACCGTCATCCTTCATTCCACGTTCGACCACGGTGCTATGGACAAGCAGCAGCTGCCTCTGAACACAGCGTCTTCCAAAACGCGCAAAGCGCAAGTAGGCTTTGTGGTTATATTGCTAACCCTGCTGAGTGTGTTGTACGGAGGTGTGTTTTACGACGTAGCCTATGTCAGCACGCTACTTAAACAACTTAGAGCTCCAGCTGTGAGTGGCAGTGAAACCAGTCTACAGATAGCACCAGTCACCTCCGTGATCGAAACGAGCCCAGTCATCACCACCACCAAACCCCGTGTACAAGCCACATCGAGCTCCACACCGAGTATACAGTCAACACCTACACCAAGTACATCCACTACGTCTGAAAACCCACCGGATTTCATCCCTCACAGCCTTGAAACGGCGGGCCATAGAAGCGGGCGGCGTCTTGGTGGCCAAAGCACAACGCACCGTAGGGAATAAAAGACCTGCACCACCGAGACCACGCACCAGTCGACGACCGACCCAGCGACGACGCACATCGAAGACCCAGGATATCTTTTCTTAAACATGTCCTTAATCCACGCAGAGTCCTGCCCATCCACCAACAGTGAATTTGATTTGTGGACCGTGCCGCCTACACAGACAAGTGCCGAACAAGGATTATGGGTGGAGCATCTCCCGCTCTCCAGCATCAACGAAACAGGGCCCATCGAGTTCAACATCAGTAAGACAACGACGACCGACGTTATGCCCACCACCATCATCACTCACAGTGAACAGACAACGACGACCGACGTTGTACCCACCACCACCACTCCAGTTCACTCGTACCAAATTTACAAGAGCGGGTTACCACGACAGCGCATACAGCTCGAACCATGGACCCTCGGTGGCAGCATCCCTTCACTTGCGTCATCGCAGGACCGACGGGCTCCGGCAAAACGCACTTCGTCAGGAAGCTCTTTCAACACGCCGACATCATGATCACCCCACCCATTGCCCGAGTCGTGTGGTGTTACGGAGAATGGCAGGCAGCGTATGCAGCAATGCCCCACATCACGTTCGTGGACGGCCTACCCAACCTGGCCGATTTGGAACCCGACACCTTGGTGGTTCTGGATGATATCATGGCGGAGACGGATACGCGGGTCACCCAACTCTTTACCAAAGGCAGCCATCATCGACGGCTCAGCATCATCTACATTGTGCAGAATCTGTTCAGTAAAAACAAAGAACATCGGAACATCAGCTTAAATGCCCACTACCTGGTGGTCTTCAAAAACCCGAGAGATACCACGCAACTGCTGCACCTGGCGAGACAGATGTATCCCGGCCGCACACCGTTTGCGTTGGAAGCCTTCAAAGATGCGACAACCCCTCAGCACGGGTATATGCTCTTCGACCTCAAGCAAGCCACCCCCGATCACCTTCGACTACGGACCGGCATCTTTCCCGGAGAGACCCACCACGTGTACATGCAAAAATAATGTAAACACACCCACAGTGGCCCCCCCAGATGGAGTGTGTGTTTGATGATGGGGATAATAAAAAGAATTAATACCACAGCATGGTTGACTTTGTCTCTGTTCTCTGAGGTAGATAAAAAGAGCAGAGTACTCGTGGTACAACGTGCGAGCCAATGAAGTGTGGTACCAAGTGACCTACGAAGGCAAAAACACCCGACTCACCCTCCCCGAAGGCCAATACGATACCCCCAAGGAGTTCATACAGGGGCTGACAAGGCTGTTGCATTATAAGGCTCTACGGGAGGTCACGAATACTTCAAAACCCATCAAATCCTTTCCCTTCAAGAATCACGTGGACTTCGATTACAACGCACACAACGACAAGGCACAGAATCCTCTCACCGCCAACGTGAGTGTCGTACTGAGTCCTATCCTACAGCAAATGCTGGGTCTCGCTCACCCGACCTACACGGGTCCATCCGAGGACCATGGCCACATCCCGATGGATATGAAGTCGGGTATGTACGGACTCTACGTCTACTCGGACGTGGTGGACAACCACATCGTGGGCGATATCAACACACCTCTGTTACGGGTGGTCCCCATTAAAAAGACGTATGGAGATCAAATCACGCACAGTTTCACTCACATGCTCTACCTGCCCGTACGACAAACCGACATCAACACTATCACGGTGGATATAAGAGATGACACGGGACGACCGGTGGCATTCGAACGAGGAAAAGTGGTGCTGACACTTCATTTTCGACAAGCACGTGCTCCCACTTTGCATAATGAAAGTACCTTACGAGTGCGATGCACGGAGCTATATGGACTATTATGCCGGGGTGGCTTTCCGGTCTTTAGCGGTGCACGCATGCAACGAGGACATGGGCTGGGGAACATACTCGGCAGTATCGTCAAAACGTTCCTGCCCTTGGTGACGCGTGGGGTGAAAGCGATCGGCAAACAAGCGGTACGCAGTGGACTGCAAGTGGCCGGTGATGTCTTGGGGGGTACGGCACCCAAAGAAGCCTTGAAACGGCGGGCCATAGAAGCGGGCGGCGTATAGGTGGCCAAAGCACAACGCACCGTAGGGAATAAAAGATCTGCACCACCGAGACCACGCACCAGTCAACGACCGACCCAGCGACGACGCACATCGAAGACCCAGGATATCTTTTCTTAAACATGTCCTTAATCCACGCAGAGTCCTGCCCATCCACCAACAGTGAATTTGATTTGTGGACCGTGCCGCCTACACAGACAAGTGCCGAACAAGGATTATGGGTGGAGCATCTCCCGCTCTCCAGCATCAACGAAACAGGGCCCATCGAGTTCAACATCAGTAAGGCGGATACGGCCTATGTGGATTTAGCCCATACGTACTTGTATGTGAAAGCCAAGGTCGTCAATGGGGATGGCTCCAGAATCATCCAAGCTGCAACGGTGGGCCGGACGAATCTCTGGCTGCACTCGATGTTTCAACAGGTGGATGTTTTTCTCAGCGACAAACTCATCAGTGACTCGACCAACACGTACCCCTATCGAGCCTACATCGAGACACTGCTGTCGTATGGACGAGAGGCTAAAAAATCTCAGCTGACAGCCGCTTTATTCTATCAGGACACAGCTGAGCACATGGACACGGTGGACAATGAAGGATATAACAAACGGAAGGCTTTCACTGCGAACGGCGCCTCGGTGGATCTCATGGGTCGACTACACGCTGACATTTTCATGCAAGACCGGTACCTCTTTAACAAGATCCCCATCAAAATCCGACTGATACGGGCGCCTCCGACCTTCGCCTTGATGGCCACTAACGTAGATGGGCATGCAGCTGACTATAAGATTGTTATCCAAGATGCAGTCCTGTATGTCCGAAAAGTGAAACTGAATCCAGCCGTTCAACTGGGACACCTCAAAGCCCTGGAAACAAAACCAGCCCAGTACCCTATCCGACGTGTACAAACCAAAGTGTTCTCTGTGCCTGCTGGAAATATGAGCGCCGACAAAGAAAACCTGTTCCTGGGGGAACTACCCAAGCGATTGATCCTGGCCTGTGTGGAAAATACCAGTTTCATCGGAGCCTACCCAGAGAATCCGTTTGACTTTAAACATTTCGGCATCAATTTTGTGGCCCTGCATGTGGATGGACAACAGGTCCCAGCCACGGCCTTAACACCGAACTTTGGGTGCAGGAAGTTCATTCGAGGCTATCAGAGCCTGTTTACAGCCACCGGTCAAATCGACCAGGACGAAGGGAATATGATCAGTCGGGAGGACTACGCGAACGGATACACGTTGTTCTGTTTCGATCTGACCCCCACCTTAGAGAACGACCATCAGCTGGCCCTGGCCAAGCAAGGCAATTTACGGTTGGAAATCCACTTTGCACGAGCCCTCGGGACCACCGTCAATGTGACCTGCTACGCCGAGTTTGACAACATCATTCAAGTGGACAAGGCGCGCAACGTCCTGTGTGAATTTTCCACCTAACATGGATACAGACCAGATAACCACCGTGCTGGAGAATGACCCAGGGACACGTATGGTCGCCGGAGTCACCCCCTCAAAACAAAAAACACAAAACATTGGTGCAGAAACTTAAAAAACAGGGCTATTCCACCAAGCGCCTACACTCAAAGTTTCTCAAATTTGGCGATACATATCGCATGCTGATAGCAAAATACGAACGTAGCGTGCAAGATCTATGGCGCTACGTTTCGTAACTTGTGTCTAATCCCGCTTAACCCGGAGCTAGGGGCCGTATGAACCCATGTACTTCAAGATCCTCATGGCACTCATATGAACAGTCACAATCAAAGCGTGACTGAGATACATCATTTTTTAGATGACGACTCTATAACGAATATTATGGATTAAGAATACTGATCAGTAAGTAATGAGCTGCTGAAAAGTGTACTGCCTAGTGCCATTGATCACACTGTGCGTCTTTTTAATATCATTTTGGACACTGGTTACTTTCCTACCCAGTGGCGTACTTCTACCATTATTCCATTACACAAAAAAGGAGATCGATCCAACCCTGAAAATTACAGAGGCATTGCTATTGCCAACGCATTAGGTAAACTTTTCACCAAGATATTGAACAAACGTATTTCTGAACATATAGAAGATACTGGTCAAATAAGTCCAAATCAAACTGGTTTTAGACCCGGTTATCGCTCGACAGTAGTAGTGTAAGCGTAAATTGAACCAACAGCGCCTCACTGCGCATGCGCAGAATGCCGATATTTCATTGGTCCCCCGGTATGACGTCACTTCCGGTTGGGGTGAATGAGGCGTGACCTTAGGACATGTCTAGACTTGTTGTCATGTACTGGGGTTTTTCCCCACAATGGCATGCCGCCATCTTGGAGCCGCCATCTTGGAGCCGCCAATAGTGGACCGATGGGGTCGAGTGAGGTATCAAAGTGAAGCCTATGTGAGGGGGCAACCGATGGGCTGGGTGTGGGATTGAAATATCGGCATTCTGCGCATGCGCGGTGGCCAAAGGGTATGAAAATAGACGTTTTGGAGCTAGGGGAGCCACTAATGGTCCAATGGGGTCATATGAGTTATCATAGTGAAGCATTCGTGAAGGGGCATCTGACTGGACTAGGGGCTCGGGCGTTGTCACCATTCTGCGCATGCGCGGTGGACCAAGGGTATGGAAATAGACGTTTTGGGATCTAGGGGAGCCCCTAATGGGCCGATGGAGTTGTATGAGGTATCCATGTGAAGCCTATGTGAAGGAGCATCCAGTCATGGGTGGGTGCATGTAAAAATTTTCCTGAAAAAAATAAAACGGAACACGGACTTTATCGAAAAATCCGGGAAAATGGCTATATGGGGTATGGGAGGTATATAGGTCGCCGGGCTTAACGGGGCTTGCCTATCAATATAGAGTGATCTCCCCCTAGTTCCAGGGTGGGTGTATGTAAAATTTTTCCTGAAAAAATACGGAACACGGACTTTATCCTAAATTACGGGGAAATGCCTATATGGGGTATGGGGGGTATAGGACCATCCTGGGAAACCTACTTCTCGACATTTGCGGTATAGGTTGTGGGGTCTCGTTTTCTTAGTCTCGTCAAGACAAACATGATAGGAAGTGTCGCGGAGCGAATCGTTGAAATTTTTCGAAAAAGTTCAGGGAAACCCAAGGATATAGTCCCATACTAGGGGTATAGGACCAATGTTTGCCCCACTGGGAAACCTACTTCTAGACATTTGCGGTATGGTTGTTTGGATTTGTTTTCTTAGTCTCGTCAAGACAAACATGATAGGAAGTGTCCCGGCACGAAACGGTGAAATTTTTGTAAAAAGTCACCGAGACCTGGGTAGGCCCATAGGCCTATACTGCATGGCTATGGGTGTATAGGTCCATACGGTGCGGACGTGTTGGGATCTAGGTGGGCCACTAATGGTCCGATGGGGTCGAGCGAGGTATCAATGTGAAGCTCTCATGCAGGAGCACTTGACTACACTAATGGTTCGTACGTTGTCAATAGTCTGCGCATGCGCAGCCTGGCCGTAGTATAGAAAGCAGGCATTTTTGGGGGTGTGTGTGGGTGTGTTTGGGTTAGAGATGGGCTATTCACGGTTCGAATGGGTCGTGTGAGGTATCCATGTGAAGCCTATGTGAGGGAGCATCTGATGGCGTGGATGTGGGGTAGACATAGGGTCATTTTGTGCATGCGTGGTAGCCAAAGGGTCTGGAAATAGACGTTTTTGTGGTCTAGGTGGGCCTATTGTGTCGAGTGCGGTATCCATGTGAATCATAGGTGGGGGAGCATCCACCTGGACTAACATTCACGTGGTTTTGTGGGTCTGCGCAAGTGTGTGACGCCACTTCCGGTTTGGGTGAATGGGGCGTGACCTTTGGACACCGGGCGAGTGATGGCACACCTACCCCAACAGCAGCGAGTCTATGAACTGGAAGATCTTCAAGGGGAACCGTTGCTAGGGACGTTTTACGAGATGGAATTACAGCCTGTCGTAAAAACACAGCAAGACTACTACACGGTGGAGCAGATTTTGAAAACTGAACGTCGACGTGGCAAACTGTTTCATTTCGTCAAACGGCAAGGCTGGCCCAGTTCCTTCAATTCCTGGGTCGCTGCCAACCAGGTGAAACGACTGTAAAGCCAGACACCACTACCGTCATCCTTCATTCCACGTTCGACCACGGTGCTATGGACAAACAGCAGCTGCCTCTGAACACAGCGTCTCCCAAAACACGCAAAGCGCAAGTGGGCTTTGTGGTGATACTGCTAACCCTGCTGAGTGTGTTGTACGGAGGTGTGTTTTACGACGTAGCCTATGTCAGCACGCTACTTAACCAACTGAGAACACCAGCCATCAGTGAAACCAGTCTACAGATAGCACCAGTCAACCCCGTATCGAGCCCAGTCACCACCACACCCCGTGTACAAGTCTCGTCGAGCTCCACACCAAGCTCAACATCTACACCAAGTACACAAAGTACGTCTGAAGACCCACCGGATTTCATCCCGCACAGTGAACAGACAACGACGACCGACGTTGTACCCACCACCATCATCACTCGCAGTGAACAGACAACGACGACCGACGTTGTACCCACCACTCCAGCTCACTCGTACGAAATTTACAAGAGCGGGTTACCACGACAACGGATACACCTCGAACCATGGACCCTCGGTGGCAGCATCCCTTCACGTGTCTCATCGCAGGACCGACGGGCTCCGGCAAAACGCACTTCGTCCGGAAGCTCCTTCAACACGCCGACAGCATGATCATCCCACCCATTGCCCGAGTCGTGTGGTGTTATGGAGAATGGCAGGAAGCGTATGCAGCAATGCCCCGACACCTTGGTGGTTCTGGATGATCTCATGGCGGAGACGGATGCGCGGGTCACCCAACTCTTTACCAAAGGCAGCCACCATCGACGGCTCAGCATCATCTACATTGTGCAGAATCTGTTCAGTAAAAACAAAGAACATCGGAACATCAGCTTAAATGCCCACTACCTGGTGGTCTTCAAAAACCCGAGAGATACCACTCAACTGCTGCACCTGGCGAGACAGATATATCCCGGCCGCACACCGTTTGCGTTGGAAGCCTTTAAAGATGCCACAACCCCTCAGCACGGGTATATGCTCTTCGACCTCAAGCAAGCCACCCCCGACCACCTTCGACTACGGACCGGCATCTTTCCCGGAGAGACCCACCACGTGTACATACAAAAATAATGTAAACACATCCACAGTGGCTCTCCCAGCTGGAGTGTGTATTTGATGATGGAGATACTCAAAAGAATTAATACCACAGCATGGTTGACTTGGTCTCTGAGTCAAGATAAAAAGAGCAGAGTTGTGGGTTCTAGCATTAGTTGTATATGATGTCTGCGCGAGTACGGAAGCACGCTCCCACGCTCCGTGTATTGAAGACGGCCCCACCCGAGTTGGTCCGAACCATTGTACGCGGTGCGGACCCTGACCGTGTACGCTGTCTGTGCGAGATCGGGTACAACCTGTTAAAAGGCAACGTACCACTCACTCCGGCTCAGAAGACCAAGTTGGCCAAGCATAAGACAGGTCTCCGAACCCTAGTCCAGAAGCGGGTCCCACAAACACAAAAGAAAAAGGTGTTACAGAAAGGCGGCTTTCTCGGGGCCATCTTAGCACCGTTGGCCGCTTCCGTGTTGGGTCCAGTATTGGGTGGACTCTTCGGCCGACAATGAACCACACGAAAAAAATGGTCCTCGTCGAACCACGGTTCCTTCAAAACCTCCAATCGCCCTACCCTGTCCCACCTACGGTGAAGACCATAAACACCCTCGATGGAGAGATGCAACAGATCTTACAGAGACCGGGGTTAAGCGACAGTGAGAAAGTACAACGGTACAATGAGACGCTTCAACAGTACATGACGTTCATGGGCCAATACAAAACCCTCTCTACCCCACCACCACCACCACCACCACGTGACACACCGCCGACCTCAACACCGCTCCAACAGCCGCCATTACCAGGGGTAGCACCCACAGCCCCACAGTGGGTGGAAGACGAAGTGCTGAAGAGTGTACCTGCATCGTTCAAGAAACAAGCTGGCCTGGTATTACAACGGATGAAACAGAAACCTAACATGACTTGGAATGATAAAGGCGAACTACTGGTACAGAATCAGGTGGTCCCCGGGACCCACATGACGGATTTAGTGAATGACCTGATGCGTAAACGCAGGTCGCACACGGATCATCGAGGATGGGAGGTCTTCGCTCAAGGCTTGAAAGACATGCATGTACCACAGGAAATTGGTGGGGAACCCCCACCGCTGGGCCTTTATGCAGCGGACCCAGCAATCGCCGAGTGGCCCACTACCTTCTTGGGAATCCGAATGGGAACTGGAGTCACCCCCCAAAACACCACCACAACGGGCACATTATTTTCGCACCTTTAAAAAACCACCCTTGATCAAGACACCCCACATCTCCAGAGCCGTGACACGTAGCAAGTCACCGCGACGAACACGACGCCGGACACAACCGCCCAAGCCCTGGAACACCTATTAAAACCAACAGCAGCAGCAGGACAGCTCAGTCGTCATGTTTTACCTCACCCTACCCAGTAACAGTTCGCTGGATGTGTTTCCTGACAACACCTTGGCCAAGTATGTGACCCAGTTACCGCAACCGCTGCATTTACCTGGGCGCTGGGAATGTGGTCTCGTGGATATCCAATACTCGTACTCGTGGTACAACGTGCGAGCCAATGAAGGTGACCTACGAAGGAAAAGACACCCGACTCACCCTCCCCGAAGGCCAATACGATACTCCCAAGGAGTTCATGGGTGGGCTGTCAAGACTGTTGCATTATAAGGCTCTACGGGAGGTCACGAATACTTCAAAACCCATCAAAACCTATCCCTTCAAGAATCACGTGGACTTCGATTACAACGCACACAACGACAAGGCACAGCTCATCGTCACCGCCAACGCGAGTGTCGTACTGAGTCCTATCCTACAGCAAATGCTGGGTTTTGATCTACGGACGTTCGCTGGTCCCACCGCCCACCAAGGCGAGATCCCGATGGATATGAAGTCGGGTATGTACGGACTCTACGTCTACTCGGACGTGGTGGACAACCACATCGTGGGCGATATCAACACACCTCTGTTACGGGTGGTCCCCATTAAAAAGTTGTATGGAGATCAAGTCACCCACAGTTTCACCCACATGCTCTACCTACCCGTACGACAAACCCACATCAACACTATCACGGTGGATATGACACGGGATGACACGGGACGACCGGTGGCATTCGAACGCGGGAAAGTGGTGCTGACACTTCCTTTTCGACAAGCACGTGCTCCCCACTTTGTATAATGAAGGTGCCTTACGAGTGCGATGCACGCAGCTATATGGACTATTATGCCCAACAGGCCGGCGGTGGCCTTCCGGTCTTTAGTGGTGCACGCATGCAACGAGGACATGGACTGGGGAACATACTCGGGAGCATCGTCAAAACGTTCCTGCCCTTGGTGACGCGTGGGGTGAAAGCAATCGGCAAAGAAGCGGTACGCAGTGGACTGCAAGTCGCCGGTGATGTCTTGGGGGGTACGGCACCCAAAGAAGCCTTGAAACGGCGGGCCAAAGAAGCAGGAGGCGTCTTGGTGGCCAAAGCACAACGTACCGTAGGGAATAAAAGACCTGCACCACCGAGACCACGCACCAGTCGACGACCGACCCAGTGACGACGCACATCGAAGACCCAGGATATCTTTTCTTAAAACATGTCCTTGATCCACGCAGAGTCCTGCCCCTCCACCAACAGTGAATATGATTTGTGGACCGTCCCGCCCATACAGACCAGTGCCAAACAAGGATTATGGGTGGAGCATCTCCCGCTCTCCAGCATCAACGAAACAGGGCCCATCGAGTTCACCATCAGTAATGCGGATACGGCCTATGTGGATTTAGCCCATACATACTTGTATGTGAAAGCCAAGATCGTCAATGGATATGGCTCCAGAATCGCCGACCAAGCAACGGTGGGCCCGACGAATCTCTGGCTGCACTCGATGTTTCAACAGGTGGATATATTTCTCAGCGACAAACTCATCAGTGACTCGACCAACACGTACCCCTATCGAGCCTACATCGAGACGCTGTTGTCGCATGGACGAGAGGCTAAAAAATCTCAACTGACAGCCGCTTTATTCTACCAGGACAAAGCCGAGCACATGGGCGCCGAGAACGACAATACGGGATATAGCAAACGGAAGGCTTTGACCGCGAACGGCGTCTCGGTGGATCTCATGGGTCGACTACACGCAGACATCTTCGTGCAAGACCGGTACCTCTTGAACAAGATCCCCATCAAAATCCGACTGATACGGGTGCCTCCGACCTTCGCCTTGATGGCCACTAACGTAGACGGGCATGCAGCTGACTATAAGATTGTCATCCAAGACGCAGTCCTGTATGTCCGAAAAGTGAAACCGAATCCACCCGTTCAATTGGGACACCTCAAAGCCTTGGAAACAAAACCAGCCCAGTACCCTATCCGACGTGTGCAAACCAAAGTGTTCTCTGTGTCTGCTGGAAATATGAGCGCCAACAAAGAAAACCTGTTCCTGGGGGAACTACCCAAGCGATTGATCCTGGCCTGTGTGGAAAATACCAGTTTCAGCGGAGCCTACCCCGAGAATCCGTTTGACTTTAAACATTTCGGCATCAATTTTGTGGCCCTGCATGTGGATGGACAACAGGTCCCAGCCACGGCCTTAACATCGAACTTTGGGCGCAGGAATTTCATTCGAGCCTATCAGAGCCTGTTTACAGCCACCGGTCAAATCAACCAGGACGAAGGGAATATGATCAGTCGGGAGGACTACGGGAACGGATACACGTTGTTCTGTTTCGATTTGACCCCCACCTTAGAGAACGACCATCAGCTGGCCCTCGCCAAGCAAGGCAATTTACGGTTGGAAATCCACTTTGCACGAGCCCTCCGGAGCACCGTCAATGTGATCTGCTACGCCGAGTTTGACAACATCATTCAAGTGGACAAAGCGCGCAACGTCCTGTGTGACTTCTCCACCTAACATGGATACAGACCAGATAACCACCGTGCTGGAGAATGACCCAGAGACACGTATGGTCTTTCAAGGGGTGTTCGCCCGAGATGTGTTCCCATTAGACCGTATGTATCCTGCTGCATACGTTCTCAACACGGACCCTATGGACCGGCCCGGTGAACATTGGGTGGGTGTGTACTTAACAGAACAGCAGGGCGAATACTTTGACCCGTACGGCCTGGCACCCCTCCATCCCGATTTAACAGACTTCATGGATCAAGGCACAGAGACGTGGTGTTGGAACAGTCAAACGTTGCAAAGCCTGACCAGTAGCGTGTGCGGACAATATTGCTTGTTTTACCTGTACCATCGATGTCGGGGACATTCCATGCAGACGATCGTCCACATGCAGGCCCGTATGCTGGGGGGGTTCGGGGGGTGCGTACGCACCCCCCCGCAGAGCAGACCGAGTTCCGCTGCCGGGGAAAAAAAATTCAGATTGCACGTGAGGACCCGCACCCAAGGCCCTTGGACGCGGCCGCCAGCTCGCAACAAATTATAGATAAATAAATCTGAGCACAATGTATATGGATTTATGGTACAGACGAGTCGCCAGTTCCGACCCACCAAAGTGAAATTTACATCTGTTTCAGAAGGAAATGGTTTGATTGGCATATATTCATTATCTTGATCGCCGTACAATTGCCCATAGCCTTTATTAACAAACTAACTTAGCTGGGCATAAACTGAACTGCGGGGAAAATAAAATTACATTTCTTAATGAGAGGTGTCAGTTCCGACCCACTGTCGCCGGTTCCGATCCAGCCTCGTTTTGACATTGACCTTTGACCCAGATATAAACAAATGTAATCGTCAACATGATAAATTTTCCGCCAAAATAGGGTCCTAGCTGGATAATTCGTTTTGAAT
The DNA here is from genome assembly GCA_036873755.1 of Hanleya hanleyi. Classification (NCBI taxonomy): domain Eukaryota; kingdom Metazoa; phylum Mollusca; class Polyplacophora; order Lepidopleurida; family Hanleyidae; genus Hanleya; species Hanleya hanleyi. The sequence continues at coordinate 27,168 of JAVTVY010033073.1, forward strand.
GTCTTCATCTCATAAGTGAACATCTGACGTTAAAGAATGCGGGTTGGGGTGATAGTGATATGGTCGAGCTAATCATATTGGCAAGATATATTGGACACTGAAATAACTCCGATGGCTAATAAGCGTATACTCACTCGAAAATGATGATAAATCAACGGTACTCTGCTTATTTTACCTCCGAATAGCAGATTAAAGAGAAGAAATGCTAATCAGCACTCGAGTTACGATTTTACGTAGTGAGACAAGACATTTTCAGGCCATGGTATGACCCAGCTTGGCCATCCATGGATGATGGTGGGTCGGAACTGGGTCCGTCAGTTGATGTAAACAATGGGGGCAGGTAGCCTTTAGAGAGACACCCCAGTAAATAAATTTATGACAGATACATAGTACTATATGATAATTATATGTGAGAAACAAAACATCAAAACTTTGATCGGAAGCGCTGACAGACGACACGGTTTTTGACCAACGGCAAGTCCTGGTGTTTGTACTTAGACCAACGTAGTCGTGTGTATGGAGTGGGTCTGCAAAGCTGTCTCCTAACAAAATCAGTGAATGCATAATATAATTTAACCATGATTGAGAGGTTGATCAACTTGCTTGAATACACCAAATGTTTTATGATTTCGCGTGATCATGGTTATGACAAGAAGCAATATTTTGGGAAGTGGGTCGGAACTGACACTGGATCGGAACTAGCGACGTCACTGTACCATAAACCAATATACATTGTGTTCAGATTTATTTCTGGGAAAACGCGTAAAACGTATCTCCGGCAACCTGGGACCCTGGAGCTCCTGGTGCCTAGGCGGCCCCTGGACCCTCGCCTGTCAGGCTGTGAGGATTTCATTGTTTTATCTTTGTGTGGACGATCGTATCGGTCGGCATATTGGTTTCCCTTCCAAGAACCAAAAGTCATCGTTTTGCATGTTTTTAATATAACCAGAAAGTCAAATTTATGCAGGCATGAGGTGCGATGCGTTTAATATCGATGCGTTCTTAAAATTGCGAAAAAAATCATGAAAATAGAATCATAAATCTGCAAGCAGTATGCTCAGTTTTATTTCCGGGAAAACGTTCAGAACGCATCTCCGACGATCTAGGACCCCGGAGCTTCCGGGGCTTAGGCGGCCCCTGGACCCTCGCATGTTGGGCTGTGAGGATTTCCTTGTTTTATCTTTGTGTGGGTGATCGTATCGGTCGGCATATTGGTTTCCCTTCCATGAACTAAATGTCATTGTTTTGCATGTTTTTAATAAAACCAGAAAGTCAAATGTATGCAGGCATGAGGTGCGATGTTTTCAATATCGATACGTGCTTGAAATTGCGAAAAAATCGTGAAAATAGAATCATAAATCTGCAAGCAGTATGATCAGTTTTATTTCCGAGAAAACGCTCAGAACGCATCTCCGACGATCTAGGACCCCGGTGCTTCCGGGGCCTAGGCGGCCCCTGGACCCTCGCCTGTTGGGCTGTGAGGATTTCCTTGTTTTATCTTTGTGTGGACGATCGTATCGGTCGGCATATTGGTTTCCCTTCCATGAACTAAAAGTCATTGTTTTGCATGTTTTTAATAAAACCAGAAAGTCAAATGTATGCAGGCATGAGGTGCGATGTTTTCAATATCGATACGTGCTTGAAATTGCGAAAAAATCGTGAAAATAGAATCATAAATCTGCAAGCAGTATGATCAGTTTTATTTCCGGGAAAACGCTCAGAACGCATCTTCGGCGATCTAGGATCCCGGAGCTTCCGGGGCCTAGGCGGCCCCTAGACCCTCACCTGTTGGGCTGTGATAGTGGCCCCCCTCCCCACTTTCAGTTACGTTCCGACGCCGCTGTTCTAACACAGCTAGGACACTCTTATCCAGATATCTCCAGAGGTAGGACACTCTTCACTCAATAAAAGATAGGAAACGGGACACTTATCCCCGGACACTCTTAGCATCCACACCGGAGTGAAGAGTTAAGGGGGTTCTCCATGGTTGAATATTAACCATCTCCCAGTCGACAAGATTATCATTCACACAACGAGTCAAGTCATATACTGAATTTATCAGCCGAAAAAATGCAGTTGGCGGATGTCGAAAATATGCTGTCAAAATGCGCCAGAACGCGCCATATGGCATCTAAATTTTCAAAAATTTCCGGGGGGGCATGCCCCCGGGCCCCCCTAGCGGAGCTTCGCGCCTGCGGCGCTCGCATTACATGTTCCGCAATATTCTCTGCCGAACCCCCCCGTTGCCAAACCAGCCTACGGGCTTGACATGTTTGACGAGTACCCCAAGGCCGAGGACCGCGATGTACTCGTATATGACTGGGCCGCCCATCATTTCAATGTACAAGTCCCGTTCTGGGCTTGAATTCTTTCAATGTACACACGCCCGCTGTTCTGGGCTTAAGTTTACAAGCCCCTGTTCTGGGCTTCAGTGTACAAGCCCCCTGTTCTGGGCTTCAGTTCTTTCAATGTACAAGCCCCTTGTTCTGGGCTTCAGTTTTCACGTGGTTGTTCTCACGTTGTTGTTGTTCACTGAATAAAAAAAATGAGATCTCACCAAAAAACCCTGTCTTGTGTGTTTTATTCATAATGCATAAATGCCCAATGTGGAGATTCAGTCAAACTGAAATCAGTAGTGTAGGATGGGGCCAAAATGTAACCCATCAATGTTAGAATGCAAGAGCACTATAGCAAAATAGAGAGCCAATGAAATCAGCCCACAGACCAAGTACGTGTTTTGGTCTAGGTTTGGAGCGGGCATTTCATTGAGATGCGTGTAAAGGAAGACGGTGAGTGAAGACTCGTCCAACACGTATAGATTAAGTTTATTACTATAAGTTCTATGTATTTTTAAATATGAAAAAACCCGGATGTAAGATGAGAACCCGGATGTAAAACCACAGTACCCAGATGGAAGACGGAAAAAACCCACTGGGAAACCCGGATGTTGAGAAGAACCCGGACGTAGGCGCGGACGTAAGCGAACGCATCCTAGTACCCTGATGTAGGTTGTAGACGTGTACCTAGTACCCGTCCATTGGTTCTTTTATCGATCGCTCATTGGCTCTTTTTCTCGACCGCTGATTGGTCCAAATGGAACTGCCCATCCTTCCCAGGTTAATTTTAATACAATCCCATTTTTGGGGTTCAAGCTCTGTATATATCGATGCCGCAACATTGTCGCCGAACCTTGCCGAAAGGGAGACCTTTTGACCTGGATGTCACCTTTGTCCCGCGCGCACACTTCCGGACAACCCGCGCGCGCGCGCTGCGGCATCAGATCGCTGCGTGCGGGGCCGGGCCGGGCCGGGCCGGGCCGGGAAAGTTGGAGATAGTGTTTGAGCATTCTGAAAAAACCGGACGTGACGTCACACACTTGCGCAGACCCACCAAACCACGTGAACGCCATTGTAGGGAAAACCCCCAGTACATGACACGGAGAGGGTGCACTCCGGAGATTCTTTTATTCGGCATGGAATAGACTATGGGTCCGTTTTTCGGCCACCAGTTGTCGCAAAACGTTCAACCCAAATCACTTATATGTATATATTTTCTGAAAGAGCATGATGAAACTATTATTTTAAGATATAACACTGCTATGTTATAGAAAAATTTAACTCGAACATTCTCCTCCATGCTTGCTTCATTTTTCCTAGAAAACCCCTTAAAAATGTCGAAAAATGGTCAAATTCGGCTCAATTTCCAGAAAAATCTGTAAGAGCGATTTCAATTAAACTTCTTACTCACGTTCCCTGGTCCGGTCTCAACTTAAAAAGGCAAACAAAAGTGGGTGTCAACCTGCCCGTTTTTTGTCAGATTTTCTTCCCGTAAATGAGTCCCGATTTTTAGGCACACCCAAGGGCATAACTGAGGCAGGACAAACTTTACTCCATGATCCCGATCAGCGTGTAGACGAAGCCAGCACTCGATTTGTACGTACTCGTTTGCAGCGTTGATAATGCTGAATAGGATGGCATTATAGATATAAGCTATTAAGAAGACAAGAAGAATTATGATGTAGCAGAACAAGGGCAGTCTGTCGTATTATGAAATTAGAGAGGGGCCATTACTACGAAACTGTGGAGGGCCACCAGAGACACAGACAAGTCTAGACATGTCCAAAGGTCACGCCCCATTCACCCAAACCGGAAGTGACGTCACACACTTGCGCAGACCCACCAAACCACGTGAATGTTAGTCCAGGTGGATGCTCTCCCACCTATGATTCACATGGATACCGCACTCGACACAATAGGCCCATGAGGGGCCCACCTAGACCACAAAAACGTCTATTTCCATACCCTTTGGCTACCGCGCATGCGCAGAATGACCCTATATCTACCCCACATCCACGCCATCAGATGCTCCCTCACATAGGCTTCACATGGATACCTCACACGACCCATTCGAACCATGAATAGCCCATCTCTAACCCAAACACACCCACACACCCCCCCAAAAATGCCTGCTTTCTATACTACGGCCAGGCTGCGCATGCGCAGACTATTGACAACGTACGAACCATTAGTGTAGTCAAGTGCTCCTGCATGAGAGCTTCACATTGATACCTCGCTCGACCCCATCGGACCATTAGTGGCCCACCTAGATCCCAACACGTCCGCACCGTATGGACCTATACACCCATAGCCATGCAGTATAGGCCTATGGGCCTACCCAGGTCTCGGTGACTTTTTCAAAAATTTCACCGTTTCGTGCCGGGACACTTCCTATCATGTTTGTCTTGACGAGACTAAGAAAACAAATCCAAACAACCATACCGCAAATGTCTAGAAGTAGGTTTCCCAGTGGGGCAAACATTGGTCCTATACCCCTAGTATGGGACTATATGGGTCTCCCTGAACTTTTTCCAAAAATTTCAACGATTCGCTCCGCGACACTTCCTATCATGTTTGTCTTGACGAGACTAAGAAAACGAGACCCCACAACCTATACCGCAAATGTCGAGAAGTAGGTTTCCCAGGATGGTCCTATACCCCCCATACCCCATATAGGCATTTCCCCGTAATTTAGGATAAAGTCCGTGTTCCGTATTTTTTCAGGAAAAATTTTACATACACCCACCCTGGAACTAGGGGGAGATAACTCTATTGATAGGCAAGCCCCGTTAAGCCCGGCGACCTATATACCCCCCATACCCCATATATAGGCATTTTCCCGGATTTTTCGATAAAGTCCGTGTTCCGTTTTGTTTTTTTCAGGAAAAATTGTACATGCACCCACCCATGATTGGATGCCCCTTCACATAGGCTTCACATGGATACCTCATACAACTCCATCGGCCCATTAGGGGCTCCCCTAGATCCCAAAACGTCTATTTCCATACCCTTGGTCCACCGCGCATGCGCAGAATGGTGACAACGCCGAGCCGCTAGTCCAGTCAGATGCCCCTTCACGAATGCTTCACATTGATACCTCATATGACCCCATTGGACCATTAGGGACTCCCCTAGCTCCAAAACGTCTATTTTCATACCCTTTGGCCACCGCGCATGCGCAGAATGCCGATATTTCAATCCCACACCCAGCCCATCGGTTGCCCCCTCACATAGGCTTCACTTTGATACCTCACTCGACCCCATCGGTCCACTATTGGCGGCTCCAAGATGGCGGCTCCAAGATGGCGGCATGCCATTGTGGGGAAAAACCCCAGTACATGACAAACAAGTCTAGACATGTCCTAAGGTCACGCCTCATTCACCCCAACCGGAAGTGACGTCATACCGGGGACCAATGAAATATCGGCATTCTGCGCATGCGCAGTGAGGCGCTGTTGGTTCAATTTACGCTTACACTACTACTCTCGACAGACCACATATTCACCTTGCGAACAGCTATCGATAAATATAGTCATTCTAAGAAACCGCTCTACTCCTGCTTCGTCGATTTTCGCAAAGCATTCGACTCCGTTGACAGAAGTCTCTTATTTACTAAATTAAAAAAGAAAGGGATTACTGGTAAAATATTTCGACTCATTTCAACACTATACAGTGACTTATCATATCGATTAAAATTTAATGATGTCATATCCTCAAATTTTAGAAGTGAAGTGGGTGTCCGACAGGGTTGCTGTCTGTCACCGACACTTTTTAGCATTTTCATCGACGACATCATGCAACTTTTTGACGATGGATGTATGCCTATTAACATAAATGGTCAAATGATATCGCATCTCCTTTTTGCTGATGACCTCCTGTTACTGTCTGAATCGCAGGCAGGACTACAGAGTTGCCTTGACAATCGTCAAGCCTATTGCGACGACAACAAAATGTCCGTCAATATGGATAAAACAAAAGTGGTTGTCTTCAAAAAAGGCCCACAAAATACTAACCAGAAGTGGAATATTGGTACTACTAACATTAGTCAAGCAAACGAATACCAGTATTTAGGAGTTGTGTTTTCCAGAACGGGACACTTTCGGCAAAATATGGAACATTTGAGTCGGAAAGCATCACGTGCTTCGTATTCGTTGATTCATAATTTAACTGATAAACACGTACCCATAAAAACAGGATGCCATTTATACCAAACACTAGTTAAACCTGTATTATTGTACGCCTCTGAGGTCTGGGGGGTTGACGCCCTGCAGTACAAAAACATTGACACCATACCATTTGAGAAAGTTCAAAACAGATTTCATAAGAGGTTGCTTCAGGTCAACAGAGGAACACACAATTGGGGTGTTCGAACTGAGCTGGGCCTAAACCCTCTCTTTTACGATGTCGCTCTGAGGTCCGTGAAATACTTTAACTACATTGGGCAATATCACGACAGGCTGACTTTCCATGCCTTCCAGGAACAATTTGCTACTAGCTGATAAGAACACTGGCTGGCTGTACAAACTGAAACATTTCCTAAGCGATAAATTAAATATAACCGACATAGGCCTAGATAACATTCATTATTCCTCACTTAAAACATCATTAGATACATATGTGAATTTATGTTTTGATCTTTCGCTTCGTGACCATGCGCAATCAAATGGATCCAGGAGTAAGTTGAGAACTTACAGATTGTTCAAATCCAATATTGAGTTGGAACCCTACCTATCACTGTGTAGACAATCTCCAGTTCGACAGTTCTTCTCAAAATTACGTCTCAGCGACCACAGCACCCTACTGAATCGACAAGTATGATTATAGGCGAAAACCGCCGGTCACGTGTCAAATCACAGTCAATGGTAGGTTTTTCGGTGCTTTCGTTATCAAGCGTGGGCGTGTGTCTGACCAGACGACAGTGACCACAGCCGAAAATGAACGATTTTCAGCATATCGATGACAGGTATGGTTACTGGTGTCGTCATATTTTGAAGGAGAGATATCGTACTATATTGTCACCAAACGTAGGGTTATTACTATTTCAAGTTAACAAAAATTTTAAACATTTTTGCGGCGAGAGGTGTTTTTAGGTGTTGGTAGACAGTCCATGGTAGGTATTAGCATCGAATTATAGTGTGAGGAAATGAGCACAAAATGAGCACGTGGGAACTTACTACCTGCCTCATGTATCACTGACTCATTCATCTCTCGATTCCTTCCACTTGTGTGTGTTTAAGAGGAATATGAACCATTAATAGTATATTCTCTGTCTGTCTGATATTACGACAGTCCATGGTATCATCATCGGACCGATCGACAGTCCATGGTAGGTCAACATGCACTTGTGAATGATGCACAGAGAGCACATCGTCTGATCCAATGATTCGCCAAATGGACTGTTGCCAAGACAAATGGTAGCTACCATGGACTGTCGACATATCTGATATATAATCATATGTTGCCTCATTATAACATTGCAGCTGTTATGCGGCTTCAATGTGAAGTGATCCAACCTACAGTTCATGGTCGCATGACAAATGGACTGGTGCATTCACCTATAATCATACTTGTCGATTCAGTAGGGTGCACAGACTAGCAATTGAGACCAGAAGGCATACTATAGGCCTATTACTCACAGCTATGTAATACATGTAATATTGTTGAAGATGAAATGCATTTTGTATATGGCAAGCTGTTTTGGTATTTATTCCTTTATTTTTGATATCAAAAATTCTTTTTTTGATATCAAAAATAAATGTGCGCCGTTTTGGTATTTAATCGGATAATTGTTGATATCAAAAATAAACCGTTTATTTTTGATATCAAAAATTCTTTTTTTGATATCAAAAATAAAAGTTTATTTTTGATATCAAAAATACTATTTTGGATATCAAAAATTCTTTTTTTGATATCAAAAATAAATGAATAAATACCAAAACGGCTTGCCATATTGGTATTTATTCCTCTATTCTTGATGTCAAAAAAAGAATTTTTGATATCCAAAATAGTATTTTTGATATCAAAAATAAACTTTTATTTTTGATATCAAAAAAATATCGGTGGTTTAAGAACACTGAGCAACCTGCTACGCAGCGATATTACTCAGGTCAAACGTGAAATCGGCAGGATGGCTCCCGTAAATCCGAAAGCGATTAGTGGCCAAACTTACAGCTGTGTGGTCCAAAATTCATTTGATCCCCTAACGGTGACTGTTGATGAATCAACTCGTACCGAGCCGAATAAAGCTGATCGTACCAGAGTGGACAGACCTGGACCCAGGAACTCTGAGGACTCATCACATCCTCGTTCCATGGACAAACCACAGGTCTTACTGTTAGGCAACTCTCATTTGCACAAGATTGATGTGGATCGACTCTCCCCGCAGTGTTCATTTACCAAGGATATTGCCTACACCTTTGAAGAGGCAAATGTTGCCCTAGACTCCTTGTCTGCAAGCTCCTCTTTTGACTGCGTTCTTATACACCTCCTCACTAATGATGTCAAACAGTACAGTCCAGAAGAGTGCGTGTCAAAGATGGAGATTCTGACTCAACGCATCAGCCAGGCTTTGAAAACCCCAAATATAGTCATCTCCCTTGGTCTGCCCTGTGATGACTTAATTCTTAGTCAGAAGATTCACAGATGTAACATCCTCCTTCAACATCATTTCCTTCAGAGCGACAACATCCACTTTGTGGGGAACGGGAACATGAATGTCCAAGGTCGGCCAGTCAACAGGCTGTTAGCATCCGATGGGGTTCACCTCTCCTCGAAAGGTTTGAGTACCCTGGCTATGAACTTCCGAGCTGCTCTACATGAAGTACTCAGCATTGTGCCACCTCAACCCATGAGACCACAACATGGAAACCGCAAATCTGGTGAATGGAATGAGCGTAGATATCGAAATACGCCACCACCTTCTCATTACGATTCCTCATCAGCCGGTCGTGGCCGTGGTACTTCTGGATCCTCCTCGTACTTCAATCACTCTTCCCGCTCACCCATCAGAAGCTCCAGTGGTGTCTGGCCTCGCAACTACCATGATGCAGCAACAGATCATCACTATTCCAACAACTACGATGTTGATAATTATCATGGTTACTATGACTCCACACCTCGCCTTTCCAGTCATCAACAAAGCTACGACAGGCATAACGATACCTACAGATACACGGGTGGTTATTACGCCGCTTACAGTGGAGAGGATAGGCGTAGACATGTGCCTTCAGTCGCTCGGTAAACTTCATCCTAACATGCCTTAAAAGGTTACCTGAACTCCTTTGTGATGTCTCTACACACACACACGCGAAATACTCTTTGATCTCAACAGCTTTACTATGTGTCGAACATCTAAACATTACTCAAATACTGGTGATGTTACTCCAGTGCACATAACACAGTTAAAAATTACTAGCTGGAATGTACATGGTTTGATTTCGAAGGAACTCAACAAATTGCAAGATCCCCTTTTTCTTAGTCAGCTAAATGACTATCACATAATAGGTCTGTCTGAAACCCATACTGGTTCTAGTCATGATTTGAATATACCGGGTTATCGCGTGGTCTCGCTTATTGGACCTAAGAGGAAAAACTGTGTTCTCCACTATGGAGGGCTTGCAATCTTTGTGAAAGATGAGCTCCGACAGGGAGTGCGTTTTCTAGAACATAAAACTAACGATTATATATGGCTGGAGCTTGAAGCCAAGTACTTTGGGCTCGATAAAAATGTGTATATATGTTTTGCCTATATTCCACCTGAAAGTTCTACATTCTGTGTTAAATCTGATACTAATATTCTTGACTTGATCGAATCCGATATAGCTAAATTTTCTGACTCTGGATATGTGATTCTAACTGGTGATCTGAATGCCAGAACTGGTTGTACCGTAGATTATGTTATCAATGATGATTCTAGTCATTTGCCCTTATTTGATAATTATATTGAAGATACTCATCCTCTATGTAGATATAGTAGTGATCGAATTACTGATCAACGGGGTAAACAACTTATTAATCTGTGTGTATCCTCTGAACTAAGGATTCTAAATGGTCGAACACTTGGGGACACCACTGGTCGTTACACTTGTCACCAATCTGGTGGTAACAGTGTGGTAGATTATGTCATTACTTCTTCTGATCTTATGAAACTTGTATCTTACTTTTATGTACATCGGTTTATTGGTGATCTTTCTGATCACTGCCAATTGTGGTAGTCAAACTTATTCAGTGTCACTTGTATCTGCCATTGCGCTACATGTGGTCTTTCTGATCACTGCCAATTGTCATTTATGTTAAGGGTAAATTACCATGTCAAACTTATTCAGTGTCACTTGTCGCCTATGCCATTGCGCTACATGTGGTCAGATGATTCACCCCAAGATACCAAGAAGCCTTATGTTCAAAGCAAGTTCAGGATCTTATACATCAATTTTTGGCCTGTGATTATTCACCTCTGCAAGTGGACCGTGCAGCTGAGGATTTTAGCTCAGTTTTACACACCGCTGGCAATATATCTCTCAAATTTCTATCTGTAAAACGTAACAAAAAATCAAAAAAGATTAAGAGACGTATGCCCAAGTGGTCCGATCAATCCATCCACATACTTAGACGCCAAACTCTCCATAAGGCCTATCTTTTATCAATTTATCCTAACGTCCCATATATTCGTTCTTCATATTTTAAGTCCCTGAAAGATCTTCGAAAAGCAAGAAAAAGCAAAAGACGTGAGTATAGGAAAAAAATTATTGACAGTTTAGATAATTTGTCTAATGATAATCCCAAGGAATTTTGGAAACTTGTTGAGGAACTGAAGGAAGGAGATCTTCCTAGGAAAGACGACACTGAAAATATAAGTCCAGATGTTTGGCTCAAACACTTCCAAGATCTGAATACATCTAATTACTCTGGATCTGATAGCAACTGCAGTGAAATAGGTATCGAGCTTCGGAAGTTAGAACAACAACAAATCTTTAATGAATTAGATGGTAGAATTAACATTAATGAAGTCCTTAGAGCAATAAAGCTACTCAAAGCTGGTAAAGCTTGTGGCTTGGATGGTGTGTGTAACGAAATGCTTAAATATGGCGTTACTAGCTTAGGACCTTGCTTGGTTAAATTATGTAATCTTATTTATTCTACTTCTGTATACCCGATAAGCTGGGGAGCTGGCTATATCACTCCAATCCACAAATCTGGTGACAAAAAGGACCCGAACAATTATCGCGGCTTAACTATTGCTAGCAATATCAGTAAACTTTTCAATTCCATCCTGAACATCCGGCTTGAAAATTACCTTTTGGCCCATAGCCTTATAAGGAAAGAACAGATTGGCTTTACAAAGGGGTCTAGAACTTCTGACCACATGTTTGTACTGAAGACGTTGTTAGATTCATATCGACAGGTTAAACACAAACCCATGTTTGCTTGCTTCATCGACTTTTCTAAGGCGTTTGACACTGTGTGGCATACAGGCTTGTTTTATAAGTTACGTTCTATCGGTATCGGTGGTCACTTTTATAGAACTGTTAAAAGTATGTACCTGAATAATATGTTAAATATACGAGTAGCTGGTGAATTGACCAACTCGTTTCAATCCCATGTTGGTGTCAGACAGGGTGACAATTTAAGCCCTAACCTATTTAAAATCTTCATAAATGATTTACCTGGTATTCTTGATCAATCGTGTGACCCCGTATTTCTTGGTTCCACTGCTTTGAATTGTTTGCTATATGCTGATGATGTTGTTTTATTATCTGAGAGTAAGGAAGGTTTGCAACAATCTCTTGAAAAACTTGAATCCTATTGTATTCATTGGCATCTAAAGGTGAACCCTAGTAAAAGCAAATGCCTGATTTTTAACTGTAAAAGCCGTCAGTCACCCAAGTTTTTTCGCCTGGGTGATGTACAGATACAAGTTGTCCCTAAGTACTGCTATTTAGGCATTATCTTCACTTCTTCTGGCAGTTGGGCACCAGCCAGGGAACAGCTGAAGAGTAAAGCTGCGAAAGCATTCTTCAAAATTCAAAAATGCTTTTCGGCTACCCCCCCTGGTGTTTCTACATCTTTACATATTTTTGATCACACTATAAGACCAATTATCCTTTATTGCTCTGAAATTTGGGGCGCTTCTCTAATAACGAACCTGAACAAAGATAATTTCTTAGAAAACATACTGAAAAGTGACATATCAGAGAGAGTCCATTTAAGATACATTAAGTATGTACTTGGCGTGAATTCCAAATGTTCCAATTGTGCAGCTTTGGGTGAGGTTGGTCGTTCACCTCTTCTCCTACATATAATCTGCAATATGCTGAAATACTGGCATCGGTTGGCCAATACTTATGAAAACACTCTGATTCGTGATGCTTATGCTTTCTCTGTCTCCATGGATGCTCAGAACAAAAGAACTTGGGTGACTGATATCAAATGTATATTGTCTTACCTAAAACTTGAACATTTGTTCAAAGTACAGAACCTGTCTGTTGGTGAACTTGTATCAAAGGCTACCAAACGGTTTAATTCAATTTTTTCTAATTGGTGGTCAACCCAATTAGCGGATGACAAAACACATGTTATTAGTGGAAACAAACTACGTACATACAGATTATTTAAGCAGAGATTTATTTATGAACCATATATAGATGCACTACAATATAACCATCGTGCTTCCTTGTGTAAATTAAGAACCAGTAGTCATCGTTTGCAAATAGAAATCGGTCGATATGGTAAACATGATAGAGTTCCCCCGGAGAAAAGGTTCTGTACACTCTGTAATTCAGGTCATGTTGAAGATGAATTTCACTTTATCATGGAATGTAGTCTGTATTCAACCCTTAGGTATCAGTTCTTGTCTGCTGTTGAAAGCAGCAACAAAGTATTTTCACAGCTTAGTCCGCAAAACAAATTTATATGGCTGTTATCTTGTGAAGATGTTGATGTCATGAAAGCTCTTGGCAAATTTGTCAATGAAGCAATGGAGCTTCGTAAAACAAAAGTGTAGCTTATAACAAGAGTAGACTGTATAGGTCTATATATCTTTATTCAAACGCCATTGGAACATTCTTCCACAATTCGGTACATTAAGACAGTTTTTGTACATGTATATACATGAATCGGTATCCAGTTTGATTCCCCTTGTGAATTCAATGTGTTTTTCTTCTTTAAAGTTGAAACTACAAGTTTTGTTCGAAATTTCATGTTGTATTAATGGTAACTCCATTACGTCGGTTCATGTTTCGTTATGACCATGTTACGGTCACTGGGTATTATTCCTGGTTTGTTTAGCTCATCTCAATCATTGTAAATCAATACAGGAGTTATCTCCCGTGTAGTAAATTGTATCTGCCCTGATTGGGCGCTGTGATCAGCATAATAAAAACCTTACCTTACCTTACCTTACCTCTACCAAAGCTATATTCACGTTCACATGTATATAGATAACATATGCTTCTGTTTTGCATTTCAGTATTTTACTGTTCTACTGATTTTATTTACTCTTGTACTCTGGTGTTCGTACAATAAAATCTTGAATCTTGAATCGTAGAGCAAATCAAGGACCACGGTTCCCTGGACCGCCCTCATGCAGTTGGATGTTGAACTGTGTAACCATCTTTTGCTGACAGAGGTAGAAAACTCATTTGTCGACAAGATGGACTGTTTTTGGACTTTGCTGTCCGATATTCAGGACACTGCGTCAAATATTTCAGTGAATGCTGTGTCTCAGTTCTTTCAGACGCATTACATTTTCGTCACTGGAATCGTTTCCACGGGTACGAAATAATTACAGAAGCCTATATGAATAACTAAGTCTTAGACTGTAAGTCTGTATCGAAAACTGGGACCTTTGATCAATAGCTCATAATTGCGTTAGCCCCAGCAGGGACCTAATGATACTGTCAGTACTATCATTAGGTCCCTGCTGGGGCTAATAATTGCGTCACGTTACATAATGTAATTTTAAAAAAGTACAACAATATATTCGCCCTGTCACCTGAAAGGGAGATGTGAGATAATCCACACCTGAATGTGGATTGTGTTAAAAATTTAATTATTCAACTCTTGCTAGTTAAGGGGATGATGTAGTGACAAATTTCCAAGACTGGTGCGAGTAACAGTAACACCCCTGTCACAAACCTGTATTAGTTTGAAAAGCTAATACATCAACCAGTTTGTGCAGTCAATGAGGGAAATGCCCTAGATTCTTTCTCTAATCCACAGCTGTCTACTGTGGTCCACTCATTCACATGTTATGATTGTTCCTGGTGCTTAATGAAGCTGCATAATTAATTGCCAATTGGGTTCATACTCATAATTTCAGTCATCTTCAGGGATAAATTATAATTTAATTATATTCCAATGGGTTCATACTCCATGTAAGATTCACGAGACAATGCATACAATAGCCAAATCTGGGGAGAACAATGTGTCCAGACTCGTGCCTTGTGTCCAGCGACACAAAGACTCGGACAATAGCTTCCTACATGAAGTATCTACTGCCAATTGAAACACATCTGAGGTTTGATCCACATGTCAGATAGGCTCAGTTCACACAAAATTTCTAGACTGAGACAGTTACTGAAAAAGAAAAAAAATATTTAAAAATAATTCCCAAAACAATTTTCATATCTGACATAGTCTTTGTTGTAGCAAACACTATAAGCTTATATAATTTTCTTAAAGGATTTTAATCAATATTTTTTTTTCTCTGGAATATGTGTCAGAAGAGTTAGTACTTAATTAAGAAATTTTAAAATAAAAATTTCCTTGTTCCCTGTAGGCCTATTTAAGCCTTTTTAATTAAAGACATGTAGCTCAATTTCCGCCAGTTAACCCGTTAATGAGCTTAGGCGTCACGTGACCTTGTGACGTCAGACAGGCGACTGTCTCCTGTGGGCAGCTGTCAGTGCTATATATTAAGCCGTGGACTCCATCGCGTATATCGATGTATAATTAATCGAAAACGATTCGAAACCATGGAGGAATATGCCAGTGATGATGATCTATATACAGACGACATAAATGGACATCTTGACGTTCTGCCGTATCAGTTTGAATCCGTACCAAACGACCGAAATGAGATGGAACAGAGGGAAAGCGAATCTGAAACAGATTAACCATCCCACACGGAACAAGGTCGACTTGTAAACACATATTGGTATGTTATTTATTATCTATGCCGGACGTTATATATAGGCCCCCTATGCACAGAATGAATAAATATTTAGACAATGATCGAAATAATTTGTTAGTCCAGGCCTAGCTGGTGAAATTTCAACACTGAGACGTACGCCAATTTTGGAGTTTTCTCTTTCGTTCAGGTCAGTTTGAAAGTACGACGTTATATATTATCTACCAAAAATATTTAGTTCATTTTGTTTTTACTTCTGGCAAATCTGTGTTCAATAAATTATTTTCAGTAGGAATATGCCGTCCAGCTAGCGTAATTGATAGGAAAGAACAAATTGCGACTTTCTAGCAGTCCTGCTCCCGACTTTTCGCAGATAAGGGGCAATTTCTCGCACAACGGGTGTTGGTGACATTATCAGATAGCCCACCTGCACGCAAATAGTCTAGTAAATTCATGTCACGAGAGTGATATATAGCTCACGTAAACGGTCATATTTTATATTGTATTATATTGCAACCACTCGCCTGATTTCAAATACCCTCTCCTAAATATTTTGACGTAAGCTATATTTTGATGGCTCAAAACCTACACGACGGCAATAGTGCACCCATTTTTTCCGACGGATGGTCTTCACGGGAAACGAGAAAAAATTCAACCCACAACCTTTTTTCTGCTCGTTTGTACAACCGTAGGCGGCACAATACGGCATTTTGGAGTCAATTTACACTGCTATTTATTAGGCGGTAGTATTCTCGAGTCGAATTGATTGATTGAAATTGTAGTTTAAGGGCCGCTTCCCATACGGATTTCGCGGCCCATCCACTCAATGTTTTATTTAAATTTCACGGTACATTTCTTTGTTAATTTGAGATCTTTTGCAGCGCTAGATATTAAAATAAATAATTAAATAATGAATAACAATGACAATGAGGAAATATATATTCGAGTCGAATTGTGAAGAAGCAGTATATATACAGTTCCTTGAGCAAATGTCAACAGTATGGTAACAATAGTGTTATACTAGGTGAGAAATATTTAATAGGACAGGATTAGGCTTGTGGAGATGGCTGGATTAATTAACCAGGTGGGCTTCAAGGTACGGTGGGGTTCCTGGATCAGTAGGTCATACGCGCTGGGGAAGAATATATACTGCTTATTTATTTATTGATGTCATTGTCTTGAGAACGATACCTGTATCAAAACGTCGTCCCGAATAAACTAGAAGTTGTTATCCATAAGTAATTTGTTTATTTATCTACTTCCCAACTTCTAAATGCCACTAAAAGAAATCTCTCCCAGTATGTAATTCATACTAAATTGCTACCTGTCATTAGCGAGCTCTCGCGCCTGTGACGTCACAGATTGGCGGCCTCGCTTTCATTTCACAAATATGCATATCTGACTGGGAGCTAAATAGAGCTGCCAAAAAGGCTTAAATATGCCCACAGGGGACAAGGAAATTTTTTTTTTTAAATTTCTTAATTAAGTACTAACGCTTCTGACACATTTTCCAAAGAAAAAAAAATATTGATTAAAATCCTTAACCGCTTTCAATGTTGTGTCTTTATCATTTGATTAGTGGACTTCTTCTGAACAATTGTTTTTGTGGATTATTATTTAATATGTAGATAAATAATATGAAGATATCTGCATGTCAAACATGCTATGGTGGGATTCTGCAAGGTAAAAGATGTAAGACTTCACTGCATTCAAGCAGAATACACCAAAGAAGATACCCTTTCCTTTTACATGGCTTTCAAAAATTTGCTACTATATCAGCCCTTGAATGAAGGACAACAATGTCGGTATGAAGTATCAGTTCAGAGTACGGTAGGTGTTTAAATCACCACTGACCTTCACACATGTATTAGAACTTTTTTAGAAGTACAGGTATTATGCAAAATAAATATTAATTTGAATGAAAATACATTTGAAATCATTTTGGAACTTCATCAATTCTTGGTGCACAAGATTCATTCTGGTGAACATTTTCTTCAAAATTTATTTTCAGTAGCATTTGGCATTTTGTTTGAAGTCTATTAAAGATGGTCTGTTTGTAATTATTCCCAATGATTTCAGTTCTGATAAGAATATATCATTATGGTGATATTGGTATTGGATATGGAAAATTGATATGATCAACAACTACTTTTCAGAACGTGATATCTTGGAAATTATTCCAAACAGGGGATGATGAGAGCTCCTTTTTTCTTACTACATAACTAAAATGAAGGTAAATCATATCAAAAGTGTGTTCTTGTGCACCAAAATTTGATGAAGTTCAAAAAGGATTTCAAATGTCTTTTCATTCAGATTACTATTTACTTTTGCATAATACATGGTCAGGAAATCTCCAACAATACATGTGAGACGTTTCAGCTTGATAAGATTTGTTTATTTGAACTCTTCAAAATTTCCGCTGGAAAAATGTTGTTGCTGTTACCTGTTTCTAGTCCAGGCCCATAACTTTGTCTATCCTGGTAGTTTTGACCGTTCAGAACTAGTATCAACACTGCCATTAAACAAGACGATACAAGATGTAATGTGATAAAAATATTTCATAACTTTTGAATGACATTGTGAAGTGTCATTCGGTTTGACGTATTGAAGTAGTACAAGTATGAACACTGGGATTTCCTGGATTTCAACTTCTTTTTTATTAAACATGTCATTTCGCTAAGTCTGCCCTTAGCATTCTCAATTATATAAAAATATTTCAGACACCAACTTGTATCTATATTCTTTAGATTAATATCTTTATACATTTTCAGCACCTTGCACAGAAACCCGGAATGCCACCTTAAAGATGTTGAACAGCTAACAGTTTATAGAATTTCCTATTCCAGCTATTACACTAAGACTGCTGAGGATATTTATAAAAGGCGGTGTTTGTCACAGTACTGTCCGACTTGATGGGAAAACTGTTGTAATTACTGGAGCAAGTACTGGCATTGGGAAGGAGACAGCAAGAGACCTAGCCAAGAGAGGTAAAACTGAGGAAAGTTACTGCTTCAGAGGCAACAGTAAAGTATCATAATTTGACAGTATCACTCAGTATTTCAATTTCACCTGGATTCATTCTGAGCTAAAATGAATCTGTTTTCACTTTTTCCAAACAGCTTCACCTAGAAATTGTAGTTATAGTCTTCTACTTCATTTCTTTTTGGACTATTGGTTCTCAATTGAATACTAACTAATGACTCACTAATTATCAATAAACTTTTGCTGTTCTCTGTAATCACATGGCAGTGTGACTAATGTCACAGGACCTACGAAGGAGGGTTTGATATGATTCAAGTGTGTACCTTGACCTAAGATATGTTTTTGCCAATTTCAAGGTTTCGAGGACACCTAATTAGATCAGAAATTGGGTCCTTGACATTGATCTTGACCCTATTAGGTCAGGTCACACTGACATTGACCTAATTAAGCACATTTCTATGGTCTTAAGAGGCATGACATGTTTTTGCTAATTTTGAGGTTTATAGGTCACCTAGGCTAAGTATGTCAAATTTTCATCAAAAGTAGGTCAGCTCAGAGCTTCCTGGTAACACTACAATCCCCTATTCCCTAATTCACGTTCATGCCAAAAATCAAGGTTCTAATGTCAACGGTTCTCCTTATTTTGCCGGAGAAAGGATTCGGATGGACTGACTCACTCATTACCAGACAAATTGCAAATGAGAGCCTACTTCATAGAAATAGTCATATTTGGTTTTATGCGGACGATGGTTTTTGCGAGAAGAAAATGTAGCTCCTGTAAATCTATCTTCCTGCCTGTTTTATTAGATGGGCCTATATACATATTCTAAACTGATAATTATTTCCTAAGTCTTAGAATCATATATGTATATTGGGAGTACTTACCTTATTTTTGAATGTGTCTATAACTGTCTGTATTTGTGTTATAAATAACAGATATATTACAAAATTACAGGTAAAGTTTGCAAAACGAAAGACCTATTGAAGATTGGTTCCCCACATCCTACTCTTGGCAGAATTGGGTATACCCAGCTGAAAGTGTGGTAGAGAACTCAGATCTGTTATCAGCTTAGATGGGTGTAGTTCAAGAGTAATACTGGAAATCCTTATGAACTCCATAACTTCGTATTTCAACCGAATCACTGGACAAATTCCAAGGACGCTAACTATAGTTTGTTTACTGCTCAGATTCGAACCATCCCAATCTTGCCCATCTTCAATCGGGCAAGTCTCCACTGAAACTTTTGAAAAACAGTTCTTCAAGCGAATGAGATAAACTACACAAATAAATGTTACAGCTTAACACAAGGGTTTTGCCGAACTACTTTTTCCCCTGATTAGAAACATAGACCCAGAGTAGTTTAAGTTGCTGCTGTTTGGACATCACAGGATCAAGAGTTTAGCCTTGACCTTGTCCTAAAAACTTATGTCATCACTCGCAGCTTCCAACAGGCCACATGGCGGCACCCATGTCGACTCCAAGGGTCACACAAATTGAAATAAATTTCACACAAATGGTAAAATATTCAGTTGTGTAGTTTTTAGAGTTTATTGTTTGTAATATGAATCTATTTAACATAAGCTAAGTACCGGTACTCCTTTGTGTTTAAAAGATTTTTTCCTTCCAAATTCTTCAAGCTGAGCCTCTTAAGAGCTTCATTGTTCACATGTTATATATTCACCAGGAGCCAGGATTATCATGGGCTGTAGAGATCTGTCTAAAGGTGAAAAAGCTGCTGAGGAAATCAGACAGGATTCTGGGAATGGTAACGTCGTTGTCCTCCACTTGGACTTGGCATCACTGGAGTCTGTTAGACAGTTTGCACAGCAAATACTGGAGAATGAGAGTAGAGTCCACATACTTATAAACAATGCAGGTATTAAAAACTATATAATCATGATAATACAGTACAGCCAATAAGTAACCATTCTCTATCCCAGGACGGTCAGAATTGAATCCAAACACAATTGCACCATGATCTTCTGCTTAGATACAGGAACTTTCTGAGTATAAAGTTATTATGCTGACATCTAGGGACACATGATATCCTT
The DNA here is from genome assembly GCA_036873755.1 of Hanleya hanleyi. NCBI lineage: Eukaryota > Metazoa > Mollusca > Polyplacophora > Lepidopleurida > Hanleyidae > Hanleya > Hanleya hanleyi. Next base: position 47,664 of record JAVTVY010033073.1, read on the forward strand.
GTAAGGTCTGCAAATGGTATGAGGATGGTTTGGTGGGTATAATTTATTGCCGGGGTGGGCGTTGAAGGGATGTTTTTATACAGCATTCTCGGACAAAGATATTTTATATCAAAATCAAATGACTTGCTTAGACTGTATTATATGCAACCAGAACATTATCAAGGATAAGTAATCTTGACTTATTCCTGCTGTACCTTTCAGAAAAAATAGTTACAATTATATTACAACAATATCGCATAAAACATCCTATCTAATGCTTCCATGATGTACACCACACATAACTCTAGTGATTTATTAGAAGCTTATTGTGATATTGATTTAGATTTCAGCTGGAGTTAAACTTAATGAACTATGACCAAAATTCCCTACTTTAAACAATGCATTCTAAATCTGAAACAGCCAATGGGTTTTGAACCCATTGGATTAATTCCCTCACAGGAGTCTCAGACCGTTGTTGCCCCTCCATATAATTTGGGATGATTAAGTTTGAATAATTCTCTTCTGCCATATATCTCAATTAACTGTCAGAACAGGAATGTTCAGTCATCCTAGATTTAACGATTCAGGGTTTATGATGAATGAACAATTGTTGGCATGTTTAACAAATTTGACCGGTGACAAACGCATTTAACTTTATGTTTGAGCTCTTGATTTTTTTCTGAGTGAGAAGTTTGGTAGGGGAAGCCATCTGGCTTTTGACTAGAAATTCGGAATCGGGGTATCTCGATTCCAGTTTTAAAATAATTTGGTAAAGCCTGCATCCACTCCCTCTCCCCCACACTCAAATCACAACCAGACAAGATAGGTTAACATTGAATTATAAAGGTGTTTTGCATGTGAGTGGTAGAATTGTAATACCTGTAATGTTTTGATGGTCCATTATTCAACTGTGTTGTAGGACTGGCATTTTGTCCCCAATGGAAGTCAGTGGACGGTTATGAGTTACAATTTGCGGTCAATCATCTGGCTCATTTTCTACTCACCAATCTACTCTTAGAAAGAATGCAGTCCTCAGCTGCCAGTCGAATTGTCAATGTCTCTTCATCGGTTCATGCATTCAGTAGGTAATTTGAGGGTTTCCCATATTCATCCCCTCTGAACATCTTACAGATGTCCTAAATGTATCCATCATTGAGTAACTTGGTGATTCATGAGTAGTAGAGAAACTGTAAGTGGAGTCACATCCCTTACTGCTTTGAGGTGTACTTGAGGTGTACTTGAGGTGTAGTTGAGGTGTACCTGTGAGGTGTACCCTCAGATATTATGAGGTGTATTTGAGGAGTAGATGAGGTGTAGTTGAGGAGTAGATGAGGTGTAGTTGAGGAGTATCGAAATATGCAAATTAGTACACCTCAGTGAGGTGTACACCTCAGGTGAGGTGTACCCCAGGTGAGGTGTACCCCTCAGGTGAGGTGTACCCCTCAGGTGAGGTACTAACTGAGGTGTACTTGAGGCATATCCAATTTTGAAAAATGTATTCATACCTCCATTGAAAATAGGTACCAGGCATATTTGTATTCTCATTTTTTAGTGAACACCGCTCAGTAGATTGATCCCCATCCTCCTCCTACAATAACTTTGCTGCAGCATTTTTCACTACAAAGCCTACAACTAACATATGAGCAGCCAAACTTGAAAGTAGGGGAAGGTGACCGTGTATGTCGGAAAATGGTAGCACCACACTTATAAAGGAGCTTCAACATTGGCTCACAAGTGCCCCAATTGCCACACAGAGGATTCCAATGCAAAAGCATACAAGGGACCAATGTATTTGGGAAGTGACAGTTAACATATCCATTTTGGAAATATATCTGGATGGTTGACAACATATCCACAGGTGCCAAAGTTTGCATGAGATTAACAATAGTTTCTCTGTAAATTATACAACAGTGCCCATTAACTGATTGCTATGATAATTTGAAGAGAAGAATGTTACAGCAGGTTTTAGTTTGATGTATTAGTGTCCTGGTGTCAAAATAATAATAAAAATAAAATAAAAATTGAGTTTACATAACATTTTTCATGTTGTTTAGAAGTTCAGGAGGTGTACTTGAGGTGTACGTAGGTAATTTAAAAGTGAGGTACATGTTTTTTTGACAAAGTCAATGAGGTGTACTTGAGGTGTAGGTAATTTAAAGTAACATTCATGCCAGAATGATGATCCAGCATAGACATGTAAAGAAAAAATTAAATTTAATGCCATGTTCAACAATATTTTGTCTATTTAGCGAGTATGTATATTTTTTATCATTTAGAAAGTGATCGTATAACAGTATTTTCATTATTTTGGGATACAAAACGAGTAATTAGCGAGTATGAATAAAAGATTGTGCTGGCAATTATTTACAATAAGTGGATGGTATATTATGCTCAATTTCATGACAAACCTTTCCACCAAGTCCACCATATATCTTGGGTGTAGGTGGATAACTGTATCTTATGTTCATGCCAAGCTTGTTACGGTGGAGTGTAGGAAATACTTGAGATGATCTATAAATTATGAGGTATAAGTACATACTTGTATACTTTTGTACATACATATTTTAGCAAAGTCCATGAGATGTACTTGAGGTGTAGGTAAATTACAAGTATATATTTTGACAAAGTTTATGAGGTATCACTCACTGTTAATTATTATTTGTTAATTAAACAAGGGCTACTTATTTCAAACTGTCAGACTGAATTGGTGTATGTTACAATAGAATATTAGACTAAGGCAGGAACATCCAACTGAGACATAGAGTTAAAAAGTATTAAGAAAATAATTAAAGAAGAGCTCCAGCTGAGAATGTATATGCAGGTGACACAAGAAATAGCAGAAGTAGATTTTATGTATTGTAAACTGGAAAACAAGGTATGACCTGTCAAGTGGTTCTTTTATTCATAGAGGGTGTATGAGATTTACAGTTAGCCAACCCATTTATTGATTTATTTTAAAATATAGCGCTTAAATGAGCTAAGAAATGTACTTTAAAATATAAATAAAACATTTAGTTGATCATGTTGATGGGCAGTGAAATCTGTATGGGAAGCCAAGGTAAACTTGAGGTGTACAAAAATTACAAGTATATTTTGACAGTCCCAGAGGTGTACTTGAGGTACATGCATAGTTTGGCAAAGTCCATAAGGTGTACTTGAGGTGTAGTATATAACATATCTATTTTTGACAAAGTCCATGAGGTGTACTTGAGGTGTAGGTAGATTACACGTATATTTTGACAAAGTTCCAGAGGTGTACTTGAGGTACATGCATATTTTGGCAAAGTTCATAAGGTGTACTTGAGGTGTAGGTAAATTACAAAAATATTTTTTCAAAGTCCATGAGGTGTACTTGAGGTGTATACACCTTGAAAAAGAAAATGAGGTGTACACCTCAACTACACCTCAAGTTGAGGTGTATACCTCAGGTACACCTCGACTACACCTCAACTTGAGGTGTACACCTCAAGTCTGTAAGGGATACGCATGTGCTGCAGTGATGGATTGTGGAATGCGCACTTCCAGTTTGTGCACTTTCAGTTTGTGCGCTTCCTGTTATGCATGCATATGTGACTCCATTTACATCCCTTTGCATCCGTAATTGCCCTTTCTCTGCTATGATGACTTCATCGATGACATCACTCCGATAAAAACTCTTCAGTCATAGTCGATCTACACACTGAAAGCTTCAAGACGATACCGTACACTACTTCACAACCCATTTGGAGCAAAGATGCGTCATATATCGCCCAAACACACTCATGCAGCTTTCTCTAGTACTACATGACTGCACATGTAGACTGTGACATCACTTCTGGTGAAAACAATGCCAATCGTAGTTCACACCACGAGATCGAGCATCAAACTGATACCATACATGACCCATCTGAAGCAAGGATGGTCCACATATCGCCCAAACATGCCATTGCATGGCTGAAGTCAACCAACGATGGCCCTAAGACCCTGTCAATCATACTCTGCAGAGTAAGTTGACATTCAGCCTACTCACTTACTCACTCAACAACAGAGTAAGTCCAATCGATCGAATCTGCATACCCTATATTTTGCTCCACAAAAAAAAAATTCCTTGTTTCACATGTTGTAGGTGTAATGTATTTTTTTTTCTTTCTTTTTTTCTGTATTTGCCAGATTTTCAAGTCAAAATCAAGTTTTTCTTACACCCCTTCATGTGCTGATGGCATCATGATCGTCGTCATTTTGTGTTTAGATATTAGAGATACCATTTAATTTTTGGATTGGTGGAACAATATTGATCACTCTGATCATGAAATACACTTGTGTTAATTGCCTGAATTACAGCCCGATAGAGACATAATAAGGCATATTTAGGTTTTTGTGCAACTATTCAGGGGTATGTAACCATGCAGCCAGGATCCTACTAAGCTTGTAAAGGCACGGTGTATGGGATGACAAACTGAATGGAAAGTGCCGAAACAATTCAAACCACAAACACTGGTACAGACTATAGGTATATACCAGTACCATAGTATACTGCAATAGGGTAGTATCATATATCAGAATAGTGCCGGATATTATGTTATCACTATCTTTGAGTCTCCCCCTACCTCAACTGGGACTCTACTGGTTCAGACATATATTCCCAGACTGTCGTTCAAGGCTGCTATTTTGTTTTTGCTAGAACAAGGTCAGACATGTTCAAAATTATTCAGATTTGTTTACTGGATGATTCATACCCGGAAATGATGTTCCTAGTGGTCACCGGTCGAATCTTATGAGGTAGGGAACCACATGGAATCTGTTACTAATTTAAAACCATTATGTGGTAAGCATGACATGAATCAATTGTATATGTTTCAGTAAAGATTCATTTTGATGACATAAACTTGGAGAAATGCTACAGCCCTTCCAAGGCCTACTGCCAAAGTAAACTGGCCAATATACTGTTCACAAGGGAACTCAGCAAGAGATTACAGGGTAAGTCTGCTGTAGGATATCTACATGTGTTAGGGGTATCTCAGAATAAGGATGTGGGTGGAGGAAAGTCTAATTTCCCTGTTCCCCAACCTCCCATAAATTGGTCAATCATATCAAAGACTGAAAATGACCCACAACCCCCAAAATTTATTCTCCACCCCCCACCCACTCAAACAATGACAATGACAATCAATGATGTGTTCATACTTTCAAGGATAGTCTCTTGCTGAACAAGTTCTGCATTGTGAAAGTAATGTCTAGTAACTGTTACATGAAGTATTAGAAGATGCCCCGTCAGTGATATTTCATCCTGGATACTTTGATGGGGTAATTTCATTCTAGTCTTCGGGAAGGGTAGGGAAGTTGTTCAGTGACACTAGATAATCAGCACCATCCCTATGTCCGTTTCCTCCACTTAGCTATGCAGATCGAACTAACTGCGGTAGCTATGTGTATTAACCATATAGAGTATGATGAAGAAATGGGGATTCCACTCCTTAAAGTCAATACTTTCAGTCTACCCTTCTTAGTGGACTGCTTATAAATGAACATAGAATTACTATGCAGAATATTGCCAGCCCAGATGAGTTAAATTCTCATACAACAGTGAAACAAATGTAAACTTAATATTTTTCAATTTTATTCCATTATATAAAGAAAATGTCATTGGATCCACAAAATAGCATAAGAGATATTACTGATAAACTCTTCATTGATTTTGTGTGCATTTTTAATTAGATTAGAAAATAAAATGCACTTTTTGAATCTTTATGCTATGCAAAATTTTACTGTTTGCTATCAGAAAACCATCCAGAATATATTGTCTGGGACAGACAGTAGTTATGCTAGGTTTGCCAATCCTACTTCAATATGTCATGGTCTAGCTCTTGTCTTATTTCTCCGTGTGTTTGACATTAATTACAGGTACTGGTGTGACTGTGAACGCCTTACACCCAGGGACTGTAGTAACAGAAGTAGCTCGCTATATGCCTGAAGCAGGTTATCCTATGTGGGCCCTCAAGTTAGTGTCTCCCCTCATCTACTTCATGTCTAAGTCTCGGACACAGGGAGCTCAAACAACCATCCACTGTGCTGTGTCTGAACAGTTAGATGGGGTCTCTGGCCTCTACTTCCAGTAAGTGAATGTTTTTACATTGATAAACAAAAGGATGGAAACTTGCATATGCAATGACCAGATATGTATGATGTTGAAAAGAGGGAAACAATATCATGAATGTAGTCTGACTTCTTGGGCATGTAATATGAGCCAGTATAAAATCTTGGTTAATTGGTTAATGTATTGCTGAAAATTTGCCCTGTGGAGGTCGATCATCTTAATTGTTTTGTGGCTTTTGTTGAACACTATGTGGTACTGTGGTGAACACAGGTAAACCTTTGACACATACAATATGTTTTCAATAGATGAAAAAATGTTTGGCATCATTAAGGGGTCATGTTCAACTGATTAAGGCACTTTCTCGATGCCTTCGAGATGGACCGAGAAATTTCTTGGCTGAAACCGGGACCCCTGATGACATCTCCCTGTTCTATATTGATCGAAATGTACCGTACCGGTTTTTGAGATGGATATGAAATTTATCGGTAATCTCGAAGGGTGTCCCATTTTCTGTATGTCCATGTTTTGTTAGTGATAATTTGGCGTTAAAAGCTTTGCGTACCATATTTTGAGGCTGCTCGTCCTATACGCATATCGCAGCCCCATTGGAATCCTGACGTGTTAGCAAATGTTTAAAGGTGAACTGAAAAGCTTTCCAATGTTCTGTTAAAATGTCATAAAACAAGAACTTCTATAGTTGTTACAATTATGTGTGGTAATAGTTCTGTGGGTTATTGTTTTATTTTGGGTACATGAGAAGTCAAAACGTATACCGAGAGCCAAAACTTTTAAAAACGTCATCGCTTGCCTCCCGTTGTTTTTGGAACGTCATGACGTTATAGTGGCCCCCGTTCATTCATCCGACGTAGCATGACGTCATATTTGAATAAAACTTGAATGAAGGGGACCACTATAACGTCATAACGTTCTACAAACCAAGAGAGACAAGCGATGCAAGTTTTCAAGACGGATTTATAGCAGGATAACTTAAATATTGTTATTAGTACAATTTTGCAAACTATATTTGCCCCAAAAATGTATAAAATTTATGTCACATAAGACAAGATGTATATAAGCAACAATTTAGATAAAATTAAAAGCTTTGCAGTTCACCTTTAATCAGTATATCCATGTCCTGATGTTTTCCTATTCCAATTGAAAGGAAACGTTTCATTTATCTGCTGTGAATATACGATTGAATGATATTCTCTCACCTCAATAATTGATCGTATATCTGACTTGTATTCGACCTGGAACCAATGATACATGCTGTCAAATCAACTGGATATGATCTGAATAATACTGATATGGAAGCATACATTAATTATAGCTTTATTCTGAACCAAGCATGGATTGTTTCAACTGAAAAAGTAATTTTCTTTAAAGTGACGTTTGATTGATGTATTGACCTTGGTGTGTAATTCGTTTTATAATTTGGTAGTAGTCATAGCAGATTCTATTTTACTGAGAATTACAATCTAATTCATCCATGTTTTAATGCATATGTTCTCACAGCGATTAATCTCACTGCTGCAGCAAAGTATATATACTATGAGCATATGCCTGCCTGAGGGTACAAACCTTCATTTGAAGGCATCTCGAAGCATGTAGAGTTACTCTTTGGGGGATTGGGGGTAGAGTTGGAAAAACTGGGACAACAATCGATAGAGATGAACCGGAAGTCTTCGAAATGACATATTTATTGATATTACTCAGTTATCAAGAAACTGCCTCGATTGATTGGACCTGACCCCCAACCTTACAAGGCCCTATAGGCTTTTAATTGGGAGCTGTTCAGGCCTGGTAACACTTGAGCATAGCAGCTGACATTTACCACACTATAATATCTGTGGGGCAAGCTGTATCAGAAAATGTTAATGAAATCCAAGATGGTCAAACTATTGACATATCACAGTGACATCATTTTGACAAAAGGGATTTTTTGGTTGAGTTTTCGGTCAGGTTTTTCTAAAATAGTTGTTGCCCTGTTTTATACACAGAAAAACAGAAATTTGGGAGAAAACTGATGAAAACATTACTTTCCTGATATACTGCATGGTCACCATTTTGAATTTACCCATGATCCCCTGCTCAGGGGGTATGCAAATAGGCTCAAAATGACCCCAATGTGACGAGCTAAAAAACACAGAGCCTCAGCTCTCAACTTTTTGGCTTTCCAGAAATAGGAAAAAAGGTTGATAGGGTCGGTCATAATACAGCCAATGGCACTTTTCCAGGCATGGTGAGGTTAAGTTACCATCAGGGGTGTTTTCAACAACTCAACAGAATATCTTGTATCGTGGTGTATTCACTAAGGATAGCTGAACATGAATATAATATTGATAAGGTTGTAATTCACTTCCCTTGCTGCACAATTGACTGCAGAAACGTAAAATAAACGTTTTTGACTTTTGTTCACAACAAAGCAAGTCTATGTAATGCTATATCCATCTGTCTAAGTTTTAAGGAATTGAAGAATAGTTCTATGTTACTATGGAGTGAACAGTTGGTCTACATTACCATGGAGTAAACAGTTGGTATATGTTATCATGGAGTGAAGAGTTGGTATATGTTATCATGGAACGAAGAGTCGGTATATGTTATCATGGAACGAAGAATTGGTTTTTGTTACCATGGAGCAAAGAGTTGGTATATGTTACCATGGAGTGAAGAGTTGGTGTATGTTACCATGGAGCAAACAGTTGGTATATGTTACCATGGAGTGAAGAGTTGGTATATGTTACCATGGAGTGAAGAGTTGGTGTATGTTACCATGGAGCAAACAATTGGTATATGTTACCATGGAGCAAAGAGTTGGTGTATGTTACCATGGAGCAAACAGTTGGTATATATTACCATGGAGTGAAGAGTTGGTAGATGTTACCATGGAGTAAACAGTTGGTATATGTTACCATGGAGTGAAGAGTTGGTGTATGTACCATGGAGCAAACAGTTGGTATATGTTACCATGGAGTGAAGAGTTGGTATATGTTACCATGGATGAAGACTTGGTATATGTTATCATGGAGTGAAGAGTTGGTATATGTTACCATGAATTGAAGATTTGATGTATGTTACCATTAAGTGAAGAGTTGGTATATGTTTCCATGAAGTGAAATGTTGGTATATATGTTATCATGGAGCGAAGAGTTGGTATATGTTATCATGGAGTGAAGAGTTGGTATATGTTACCATGGAGTGAAGAGTTGGTATATATGTTACCATGGAGTGAAGAGTTGGTATTTGTTATCATGGAGTGGGTTGGGTGGATTCGGGTTCCTGTTGCTTCAATGCGTTTTGCTGAGAAGCAACAGGAACTTGATAATGTGATGTCTAGCACTTATCACTTGTCTTTATTGCACGATGTAAGCATCCTGTCTGTGTCTTGTGTGCTGTCCTCAGTGTTTTATAGGGTGGATGGAGGGTGTCTGCATGGTTCCATGCTGCTTCAAAGATTTCTTCTTTGAAGTAGCAGGAACACAACTGGGCTGGGTGGTGAGTTGGTTCGTCGTGATATAGCTGAAATATTGTTTTGTGTCAGAAGATACATTAGGGGGAGATAATCATTCCCGTACCAAAATTATGGTCAAGATCACAGTACCCCAAAATCAGCAAATCGTTTGAAATTACAAATCTTAATGTTAGATACATTCAGGAGGGACGATGTGTTCTGCGGGCGTATATTGAAGCCAACTTGGCTATTGTTTTCATTTACAGAGATTGTGCCATAAAAGAGCCCTCAGCACAGGCAAAGAATGACGAGGATGCAAAGCGTCTGTGGGACCTGAGTGTAAAGATGGCCGAACTGGAATGAAGTTCAAGACAAACTATGTTTCCATAATTCGCAGAAAAGTTTACACTATTCATCTACATATACACAGTTTCTCTGTGAAATTTTTATTCGACCTGCACCATATGTATGATACATATGCAATTATGGTAAGAGCCAGGTATTATATTGAATCAAACTGTTCCAAGACAAACTTAGCCTGCATCTATATATATTTTTTTTTTGGTACTATTTCTCTTAGTATTGTATTTATCCGATAACATGAAACAAAATGTGGTTGGATTAATTGATTTGTTAAGACTAATTTTATTGGTTGATTTACCAATGCATATATCCATATATTCACTCCATGCCTGGCTTTGGGTCCAGTTTACACCAGGTGAAAAATATCTCATTCCAGGTATTTGTCATGGGAGGCTGGTCACATGATAATGCGTGGTGAGTAAAGAAATAACTTCAGAAGTCCATCGATTCAGTTAAGAATAATTTATTTACATGATCCAGATAACATATGTAATACATGTATATTCACATTGGGATGACGTCTGCTATTAAACAAATCTCTTTTCGCCCTACTGATCCTTGCATACATGTACATGAAACTTTAACATAACTTGAACCTTGGTGTGTTCACAGTATACATGTACAAGTCTCTTCCAAAAATTTTCCTACGAAGTAGGCTACCATCTGCAAATTGTCCGTTAGTCAGTCTGTGAGTCCATCCGAATCCTTTAGTCGGCAAAATAAGGAGAACCGTTGACATTAGAACCTTGATTTTTTGCATAAATGTGCATTAGGGGACTGTTACCAGCAGTTCTGAGCTGACCTACTTCTGATAAAAATTTCTGGTGATTTTTGATGAAAATCACTGATGATTCTGACTTGGGCAGTGCCCATCTTAATATAGGCAGGATTTCAACTTGGGGCGGGAGGATTTCCAAGAGTTAGTCACACTGCCACGTCACATAATATGTCACTAAATATACATGTATCAAGTGATCAGTATGAATTCCATAATCGCAGTACACGTGCAACACGGTGAGTGCAAGATCTCTCCAAACTACTGTTAGACCAAGCTGCAATCTAAACCTAAACTAAACTAAAAGACGGATTGTGATTGTAAAAAAGAATCCTTTTAATTTTTCCCCCTTCGGCCAATTTTGACCGAAGGATATTGTCTGTGTGGTGCGCCTGCCCACTTCGATTGTTAGCATAATGTTGTCGGCTTTCCAAGTTCATATGACATGTGTAACTGGTGGCGAGTCAGAAGCCTACTGAAGTTAACTGATCTTGACCTATTTTGTCACAGTTAAACTCTAGTATTGGTGATATCTTTGGAACGATTACATGTAGGCTCTCCAACTTTATACAACATATGCAACTGATAAACTAGTAACCTTTACAATTTGATTGACCTTGACCTATTTTATCAAGGTCAAATTCCAGTTATTGGATCCTACAGGGATCATGGCTAGGTTCTCGATACTTCTTCAATGTGTGTCTCTTAAGTTTTGGTTCCTGTATTCGAAGGTATACACCAGTGTTTTTTGAAGCCCATAAGACTCTTGTTACCATTACCACCAAAGCAGGTGTTATCTAAAACTATAGAAATGCCAGTGTCCCAATATAGCCAGTTTTCCATGTCATCGAATTTTTAAAGAATAAAAATAATACATTTTTAAATTTCGAATAACATTCCCAATTAATATTCATCAAGTTTTGTTGTTGTTGTTTATTGTCATTCTTCATATACACCTATTATATTGAATTTACTGTAATCTTCATGGTCTGTGATTTTATTATGACATTGTTAGACTTCATAAGATATAACAACATATTTACTAGTTACATTTTACACAAGTATTTGAATATTCAACCAGTAAAATTTTATATTACCTGCTTGGACATGTTGGACATTATCAATGTTGTTTGTTTGTACACAGGGATATTTACAATGTTTGCAGCAAATAAATGATTATGCAAACACATTTGCTGTTCAGTTCTTTGCCTCAAAGACTGTTTATGCCCTACTGAAGGGGTTGAAGGGAATATTATCGAACTGTAGATCAGAAGAGCGTTATGTACTTTATTGTGCAACACAGAAACTCGAAAAGTTACACTAGCATCAATTAGAGAGTATCGACCAGGTGTTTTTCATCCGTCATTCACTAGCCAGCCATCATCAATAAAGAATTCCCGCATTCATAAGCGGAATATCTTATTTATGAGACATCACAATCATCAAAGCCAAGCATGCATAAATAAAGACCTGACCAGCTACTTCCTTGCAAGGGTGAAGTAGTCCATTGTTTACGGTGATGCTGGCAAGATGTTAGGGTTTTCAGATCCATATTGAATGAATTTGGAAAACAGAAAACTGGTCAGTCTTTCTGGAGAATATTTGATCTCAGTCACTGTTTGAACACCATGGTGGTCAAGACTTTGTCAAACTAGTTTTCTGCAAAAATGTTGATTGAAGTGACACTTGAATTCAGTCTGGATATGCCGATGAATAACTCCTTTCAAATACCGAAGGGATTATCAGTCAACATTCTTAAGGGCATCTAGCAAATGTAACCTGGCACAATGTGTATACGATATATACAGGCTCTTCGCGGGAGGCAGAGTTCTATGTCCTGCAAATATGATATACAGTTATTGTCGAATCTGCCCATTATCAGGAGCCGCGAAGCACATTTGAAAGTGGGGTGGGGGGCGGCCATATTAAATGTTGGACTGATGCTATCTAAGATAGGACTTATAACATTGTGGTCCCAAAAAGTGGAGGGCTAAAGGCTCCTGATTATGACGGCTGACTCTGATCGACCAGATGTGTCCATAACTTTGAAATGACCTGAAGTATAGCCATGTTGTTGAAGTGGACCAACAGCTCTTTGTCAGATAACGTTGAGACCTGGGTAAACTAACCTATAAATACCAGCATTATCCATATATTATATTTACTGAAGTACCTACGGAATGCAAGGATGAAGCTGTGTCCATTATCAAATTTAATTATATGTTATGCTCTACTTAAATGTCCTCATTCAAGAACTTGTTTTTGCCATTCAAGTTTGGTAGCCTCTTTGAATTGAAGTGGGTAGATACCGAGGAGAAAGTATTGAAGAATGAATTTGCTGTCTTTGTGGTAGCAATAATATTGAAAATGAAAACCATTTTATTCTATTTTGGGATTTTTATGAAAGAGAAAGGTATGAATTACTATGTTGAATTTCCAGAAAAATCTCTTCTTGGTAATAAGTTGAAATTTTTATTTGAGAACCATACAAGAGTGGCTGATAAGTCTGTGTGGGCTGTGTTATATAACTGTCATGTATTTTACGATGAGCTTTGATCAACCTGCCATTATAAACGATAAAAGGTCTGAAATCCTAGCGTCAACAATAACGTGTAGTGTTATTGCAAGGCGACAGGCAAACAGAACTCGTCTCACTTTGAAAATGATGGATATTGACCAAATGTGTCAATTATTGTGTGATAGCCTAGCTTCTATCAGCTCGGTGTCTAGCATGAAGCATAATAATTCCAGGACAGTTGGAATCTACACCCGGGTTGAACATAAGTGAGACAATAACCCCAGTACATCTACATGGGACAATCGATCATCAAGAAATCATCGAGTAAGTGATATATACGCCCGTCACAATGTTTCTCTGCTTTCTCGTGTAAGTCTTGTCAAATTTATTAAAAGATTGTCAGACTGGACTGTGATCTGAAATTTAAACGCATGTGAAGGTATACAGCCTCTGCACATGTCACTCGACAAATATATGTAGGTTTATTGTTTTGGTTGGAAATTTAAGGCGTACGACGTCAGGATTTACAGGTTAGTTTTTCTGGGTTTTCTTGCATTTACCAGATTACCACATTATGAGGCATTTATTCCATCAGACGTCCACGATGCTCATCCATTAACGTCAGATGAGTTGTTTGAGCTGATCTGTCATCACAGCTCCCGAGCTAGCATATCTAATTCCGCTTAAGCCGGTGCTAGGGGCTGTGTGGATACTTCATAATCTCGGCTGAGATACTGAGGTTACGTCCGAGAATCCACCGTATTTTCGGGTCTGAATGTTAGGTGCAGAGGGATGCTTTCCTCGAGAGTCATATAGTTGCTTTTTAGTCGCCAGGCATCAATTTTTCCCATCTCTTGCATAACGCTCCAATATACTTCCATGCTGCAGAGGTTATACTTCAAGCCATTAGGTGGAAGGCGTCTGCTATATTTACATCTGCTGCACTGTTACTTCTAATCCCACGCTTGCTAATCTTGCTCATTACCTGATATATCTTAACAGGTTCGAGAAGAGATCTGTTGGTGAGTTTGTCGATACTTTCATGTTCTATGTTGTGAGGAGAGGATACCCATGACATGCTGCATGTCCTTATGCTGTTTGGCGGATAAGAGTTCCTTTATGCACAAGGAAGTTACGCACGTCCCATCATGGACCTTTAAACCTTATTAACAGATGGAATGAATTGAGTGAAAGCTCCGAATGCTAACAATACTTCCACACAAGCCGTAGTATGTCGCCTCTCAATCTGGTTATCATTTCAACAAAATCCTTCATGTAACCATCTTTAGGTGACTGCTTCACCATATCCACACATTACGTTTTTGTAAATAGTAACAGAATATATGAATTCTTCTATGATGATGTTTTTCCATGGGCATGGAATTTATTTCAGTTGGAATGTCTCTCCGGCATTGCTGACAAGAATCCTAATTCCGTCAAGTTTTACCACCATTCTCTTTCCCGTGAATAATATTACACCAGAATCTGACACGCTGAATTTCTACATTAATGTCGGTCATCGAATATCTCATTTGGAGAGAGAATGTGGCCGTGTCGGTTAGAGTGCTAGTCCTGTATAGCCAGGCAGTTCGTGCCATAGGCGATGTGGATTCGTGCCCTGTCAGAACCAATCTCTGATTCTTACAAGTAGCGGGAGTCATTTTGCGGAAGAGAAACTTAGTTTCTTGCCAAGCGTTACTGACCGGTTCGGAGTTTGATTGCCCACGGCATATATACGAAATTAGGCCAATGCTGGGAAGTACGCATGTGCAGTGTCCCTCATTTCTGGCATTGTGATTTTTGTGCAGTGTCCCTCATTTCGGGCATTGTGATTTTTGAGTATTCTGTTGGCGGAATTGTTCTTTTGTGGTACTGGTATTTCAGTCAAAAGAAAAAAAAGTTATTCAAAACAAAATGAAATTTTTGTGGATTAACAGAAAAACGGTACAAGTGGCGTAAGTTTGGTTACCACTTAAAACATGACAACTCAACACAGGTCAGTGTGAGTTCAGTTGTACATACAAAGGATGGTCGGTATTGTTTTCATATGTGATATTAAGTCTTCCATATGAAATTTCATCCGTTGTTTCACGTGTCGGCTGATCTTCCAAAGCAATCTCATAGTCATCTATGGGTGAGCGTCCTTCAGTAATCTGCACTGATGTAGTTGGTGATACAACATTGTAATAGTCGTGCCTATCAGGCTGTTCATTATCTCCGGCATCACTCCTTGCAGAATTCCTCAAGTGTTTGAACCTACAAAAGTAAATGGAAATCACATAAATATTTACCACAAGAAAAGGGCAATATATATCACTTCAGCTATTCATAGCATTCTATTATTGCTTGCACCTTAATCGGCGGAGATTTATAGGCTATAATCATGAAGCCTACAAGAGACCTCTTAGGCTCCATGGCTACAATATATACAACTATTTGTTGAACCTCACCAGAATATGAATCCAAGTCCGGCCATGAAAGCCACACCACCTAGAAAACTACCGATTGCTATTCCAACATAGGCTCCGACTGCAAAAAAGAAAAAGATCATTTCACTATCATACAGGCACGGCGGAGCCGGGGGGGGGGGGGGGGGGCTACGGGGGCTGAAGCCCCCCCAATAATTTGACCAACTTTTCTAAAATTCATATGATGTCAACGCAAAAATACTTCAATGAATACGTATTTTCGAAATGAATAGTAAAATGAATTGTCTGCGTCGCATATCTATCGCATAACTAAAACTATTTGCACTCCCGTGCCATAATAAAGTTCACAAAATGGCCGACGGCCAGTGCCAGAAAGATATCACATATCTTTAGGGGCTCAAAAACTTAACTCACGACCAATTTCATAGAAGAACAAGCGCTGGATGAGCGCAAAGACCTCCGTCGAGGCAACAGGGTCCGTAGCGTAATACATCACTGAATAACATACGGCCGGATGCCAAGCTCAATTTTGCATTTGTTGGACGTTAGCTTCATCAATGGTAATTAATCTGGGATTGAGGGTTCCTCACTAGCATGTCCAGACAGGGATGTGAAAGTCACATTCCCAGCAAATAATGTTTGTTTGATTTGACGTGCTTGAAATATTGGGGTATGGAATAGAGTATATTGATGGAAAACCTGGAAAGTGCTTGAGACATTAGGCCCCATCCCACCCACACCTCCCCATGAGAGGATCCCCTCACCCAAATCAACACGTTAGCGACAGAAATGAGACCCTGTGTGCCTAGTTGTACCAACTTGCTTGTGATTTTGTGCTATAGGCCCAACACAGCAACATTTCATATTTTGTATGTGTACAGTATAGCATCATCATTGATGAGAGAATGCTCTTCAAAACACACCTGATTTTACCGACACTTCGTTCTGATCTGTCTCAACATCATATGATGAGGATTCAATGCGCTCGGTATAATTTTGTATACTGGTGTTACAGGTCACCTTCGCCTTCACCTTACAGGGGCAGATACAGGCCTTATATTATACCGTTATACGGCGCCCAAAATAAACAAGGTCGAAAAACGCCCAAATTAAGAAACGAAAAACGCCCAAATTACGACAAAAAAATTCAGGTATTTTAGTTTATTATGCAGCAAATTTACGTTTTGTATTTAATTTCGAGATGGTTTACTCACGTTTGCGTTTGTCACTTGACTTCAAAAATGAAGCGGCGAAATCAAGACGTAAATTATCAACGCGAGCCGCCATGTTATATTTACCAACCCGATTCATATGAACTTCGCTTGATAACTTCATGGGGAAATGATAATTTTAACTACGCTGAACGCTAGCCGGAAGTTATCGTCTTGCGGGTGGCTTGGAACATGGTTTTCGCGCAGCGACCCCTGGTGGCGAGGTTGATTCGAGCAGACTCCTACTTCCCGCGAAGAAAGCAGATGAAAATGCCTCGTGGTCGGCCACCGACAACCGGGAGTTCTCATAATCCGAAAAGTGCCAGCTGTGCCCACAGTCAGAAGAGAACTGCTGAGCTTGTGAAGACAACGGGCGGGGGAATAGGCCGTTTTATTCAGAAACGTCTATGGATCGATCCTGGTAATTTCACGTTCCAAGTCATGTTCTTTTGGGAGTTGTCTCCCCTTGCTTTATGTCACCAGTGCGCAGATCGCCAGGTTTTCAGTTGCCAAGTCTCACGGAATTTCCATGAGTATCAAGAAATATGGACTAACCTCCAGGTCTTACGGAAGAGTTTAGAAATCTTACGGAATTCATAGAATATCTTCTCAAAAGTCTGAATCTGTAAAAAAAACAACTTATTTTCTCATGAAAATGATAATATAACATTTTTTTCTCATGAAAATTAAGTTGTAATATAACATTTTTGACAATTTTTCTATAAAAATTGACATAATCTCATATGGAAATTTATTGTCTGGAAATGCGTCTGATGCGTTTTAGAGCATCTGAGAACGTCTAGCGGCTGGGGCCCTAGGCGGGCCCCAGACCCCACGCCAAAGTTTTTTCGCCTCGCTGCGCTCGGCGAAACTAAAAGGGCGCCCAAATTAAAAATCTGTATCTGCCCCTGCCTTACTGTATCAATGGCCATGGACTTGTACATGTATCACATTCACATTGAATGGTGATGGCTGATGAGAATATTGCCCCTATGGAACAAATGACTGGATTCAACGCAGTAAATATTTATTGTGTAGCAGTGAGAAGAAAATTAATTGTATAAACATTCCAAGCCTCATTGAACACAAGCCGCACCATACTTGATATGAATATAACGCACGTACATTAGCTCGCTTGGACGTCGCTTAGTTAAATATGGACAGACTCGCAAAAATCTCAAAATTTTCAAAAGCCACAAAAATGCCCTCAGCTTGTACAGAGTAAGTAAAAATACTTATGTACAACTTGATGTTTAGAAATGACTGTGTTGAGCGGTTCTATTCCCAACTTCTCTTTTATTCTATGTCATAGAGGACAGGGTTTGGTAGATAATTAAAAACTGTATTAACTCGGCTTCACATTTTAGAGAATGACTTTAATTGAGCCAAAGATGAAAGAGAAATACACTTATAAAAAAATCTATTTAAAAAAATATATGTTTATATTAATTTCCATAATTTATTGAAAAAAACTATACGTAGACTTCGACCACCCAATATCACACAGGCCAGGCAACTGTGAGAACAAGTGAAAGATACCCATCGAGTTGAGCGGATTTGCAGATAAACAACAACAAAAAATTGCACTTTGTGCCTCACGAGGCCCTTCTCCATAGAGTGCATGCCAGTTATTTTTCTAGACTACAACAACAACAGTTTTTGCCTGTATCACAGTCCGAGCTTCCGATTACCCTTCAACCTTACCCAGACGACGGATAATTTTTGACAGATTGTCCTGCTAGGTTGTTGATCGGATTCACAGATCATGAATTCCACGGTGACGGAATCACCGTTGGGAAGACTTTTTCTTTATTCAAAGTCATGTACTCGGAAGTTCCGTGGTCATACCCATGTAGTTTCAAGTTTAGTTTGCTATTCTATATGACATCTGTTTACGGATCCATGAAAAATCTACAGATGATCCAGCATTTTCAGTAAATCATGCTTCGAAATGTTCGTGACGGAATCACCTGAAACGGACATGACTCTTGACTAGTGTTGCTTGTCTATTTTTTTGCTGCTCTGTTTCAATCTGACTATTCTTATATGACATCTCTTACTAACATACAGTACCCAAGGATGATAAGATTTGTTTCATCGTGAGAAAAACGCGATTGGATCATCCCAGGGGTTAAATCTAGTCCGTGACGGAATCGACAAAAAATCGTGATGGAATCACGAGTGCGCTTTTTAAATCTTATCGGTAAAAGTGCTTTATTAATTACACATTTTCTTCAAAAAAATATTCCTAGAGTGAATTTATCTCTTCTACTTAGAAAATTAAAACTCTGACCTCTTATTTTTACTAAGGTATACAGCTCCCGCCACATGCATATCTTTTCTGCAGATGTTTCAAAATAGTATAGTTTTCAGTAAAGTGCAATTTTTCTTCTTTGACAATTTAGAATTTCCCGAGTTCTTCATGTTAAAAAATTGCGGGAAAAATATTTCGCTATTAAAACACATCTTCTCTATTATTGGCTTGTTCCCGGGGATCATAGGAAGCGAATACAACAAACAGCATGCTAATATAGGGTCTACGACAGAATGTGGAGTGAATTTTATGCGAAAAAGGGCTGTTTAGCAATGTCCGCTTTTCCGTGGAATTCATGAGCGCACGATTGAAGTATCATGGGAAGATATATATTTCCAGTCGCTATCTCCCCCCCCCCCCCCATCTTCAAACAAAAGGAAAAGAAAAAGCCGAGAGAGCGCCTCGTGAGGCAGAGTTATTTTTCCAGACTACAACAACAACAGTTTTTGCCTGTATCACAGTTCGAGCTTCCGATGACCCTTCAACCTTACCCAGACGACGGATAATTTTTGACAGATTATCCGGCTAGGTTGTTGTTCGGATTCACAGATAACGATTGAAGCATGGGAAGATATATTTTTTCAGTCGCTATCTCCCCAACCCTCACCCCCCAACTAAAAAAAAAAGAAAAGAAAAAGCCGAGAGAGTTCTTCGGAGTTTTACGTTTTTGACCTCTGACTTTGAATTTGACTTCTCACTTCCGACTCGCATCCTGGTGAATGACACTCGTCCTTTATCTTTTTGCCGATTCAGAGATTCTCGAGGAAGTTTCCAATTATACTATCTGGAATGCGAGTTTTTCTTTCGTGAAAATTTACTTTTTATGAAAGCGCAGGTTTGTCTCGTCGCATACCGGCCATCTGTACCAGCGCGAAGCCAACCACCTCGCTGGGGGTCTAATAACACCCCAGCCACCAGTCAGATTTTTGGACCGGATTCGGGGCCTTCGCGCACATCGCCGGAAGTGACATCATATATAGTAAAATAGATGTTTAACGAAAATTTTGATTACTTTTCAAGTCTGCATAATACCTCCGTTGACCTAGCGTTAAAAAGAATTATCTGGAGATCATTTTCCCTGTTTATCTGGACAGAGCATATGAAAAGTAGTTCGCTCATGTGCAACAGTAAAGGAGTCGTTTGGTCAGATTCAAACTGAACCGTGCGTTGGTTGGTTTCCCCTATACGTCATAGCAACGTAGTAAAGGTCAACTTCCGCTATTGGAGGCAGGGATGTTATTGGAGCCTGCGAAATGGAGCATGCGCTGTGGGGAGGTTGGCGCGAAGCTATAAGTACACGCGCGAATTTAGTACCCTCGAATAAAGAGACCCGGTGGAAGCGCTGCAAAGGATACACACCTTTTGTGACGTAAGCATTCATTTTGTGTCCAAAGAAAAGATTCAAGATTTCGTCGGGAACCATGACGATCCCTATTGGAAATACTATGAGTCGTGGGTTCCCCATATGACAATTATTTGGCGGGAGATTTCACGTTGCGCTCCCAGACCTCCGTCTGATCGACGGAGGTAAAAAGTACTGGAATGTGAGGTATGGGGTCTGTGTGGGTAATTTTGAAAGCACTGTTTAATGTAAACATCGATGTGTAGTCTGCTTTCGAGCAGTTGTCATCTTGGCAAGGATTTCTCAGTGGGTACAAGCAGTGCAGGATTACAACTGTTTTTAAAATATTATAGGTGAATAAAACAGGGGAAAGTTAACTAGAGAGATCAGGGATTACTGCTGTCAAATTTTGAATTTTTCGGTGAACCGGATAATAGAGAAATCTCCATCGAAACAGAAGTATGAGTTTTACGGCTCAAATTTGATAGTCAAAAATGCGGAGAAAGAGACAGAGGAAAAAATATCCGGGTCGAGTTATTATCAAAATAACGACTTCTAGTGAACCGATCCACACAAAATTTATAGTATTGGAAAGCTGAAAGAATTGTCTTCAAACTGATATGAAGATGCAGACCCTCGGAAACCAATTGTGCTTTATAAACCTCTCGGAGGCAAATCCATTATGGTAATTTCGTGGATCTTTTTCATGATTGACAGGGTCCAAGAATATGAACGGTTCTCAGTACTATGGGCTATTTAATGATTGATCTTCATAATTTGATCAGGTCAGTCCCAAGACATCCACATAATAGAATGTATGTAGGAAGTTCAAGAAATTTAAATTTGTATGATTTTGTCAGACATTTTGTACCAAAATATTAAAATTGCGTTGAAATATAGACCCCTACCATTCAGAAGCAACTAAAAATTTTCAATTTTAATTTTTATTCACAATGTATAAATTAATTGAGAGTCAATATGACATATGTTCACATCCCATGGTTTTGGAGGACTATAAGTTTCAGTGATTCAACCTAACATAGCTTGCAACTCAGCGTGACAATAATATGCTGCTGTCAACGTCAGCCAGTTTGTGAACTTTATTATGGCACGTGAATGTACAACTGTCCAGCATTAGTGGGCCAGCCAAAGCTCTAGATTTTTTTTTTACCGGCATTGTTTAGTAATTGTTAGGTTCACAAAAGGTTAATAGTGTTATACCATATAAAAGATGGTAGAGATAAATGATTAAATCCTCACACCATGTGACGTATGCCACTAATTTCTAAGACGAAATGCCGCTAAAAACATATGACTCCTATGTCCTGGACGTTTCGTGATATCAGCAAATATTAAATACTGTTATTTAATTGTTCAGACTTGCATTCCTCAAAATTAGAAAGAAAATGAACTAGAGTAGAAAACACCCTGCGTGTCCATGCCATGGGAATGTCCAAATTCTCGCCCAGTCAAAAGTTACCGAAACGCCTTGGCCCCAAATACACTCTGTCGGTTTTCATTGTTCACAAACTCATTGGCAATTTCGATCAGGTTGATGGAGTCTGTGAAATTCTTGACGATGAATATTTAAAAAATGTTGGGAAAACAGGCAACACAAAGAGAGTTTACACCGGTGAGGATTTCTTGTTTTATTGCTCGGAAATACGCTAGAACGCCTCTCCGGTCATCTAAGACCCCTGGAGCTTCCGGGGCCTAGGCGGCCCCTGGACCCTCGCCTAATTGTGCTGTGATGGTAGCCCCCCCAATCATGAATTGCTTCCGCCGTGCCTGTCATAGCATTCGTTCATGTGTCAATGAAATGATGAAAAGGCCTGTTTGCAAGCTGAAACTGCATGTGGTTACCCTCCAATATTTGATATAAATATATTACGGTAACTAACACTCGAGTACCAAGTTGGTACATCTGTATGCTTTACCTTATTAGTGCTGAATAGTTTGAAACCGAAATGAAAACTTCATGTGAAACACGAACAGAGCATTTTCCCGAATACATAAATAAAACGTAATTTGGTATGCACCGGGTTTAGATCCCCCAACCTCCTCAGGCGTGGCAAAAATTATTAGAGGGTGAGGTCCGAACCCAAATTAAATAAAATATTTAAATTTCCTGCATTTAGATAAAGTGTTAAAATTATCTATACATTTGAGGCAAGTCTTAAAATTTGTACAAACAGGTAAAACATATTTACATACATATACAAGCGTATCTAATTCCGCTTCTGCGGATGCTAGGAGACGTGGGATTACTTTATAATCATGACTGCATGAATAGGTGCAATAAAAGCGCGGCTGAGGTACTAAGGTTACGTCCGAGAATCCTTCGTATTCTAGAGTCTGAATGTGAGATGCCGAGAGAAGCCTTTCTGTGGAGACAAATGGTAGCTTTTTAGTCGCAAGATTTCAACTTTTCCCACCTCTTAAAGTACCTCTCTATTGTCTTTTGAAGCTGACTTTTAGTTAATATAACTGCCCCTACCTTTTGTCCCAAATGTCATACCACGCACCAACCAGACGTCTACGCATCCCTCCTTTGTTTTACATAGCACGCAGCAGAATACATGTTAGAAAGTTTCTATCTCGGACCATGTCTATTTATAGTGATATTTCCAACTTACAGGTAGCGGATATTTTTAGCTCCGCAAGCGCTTTTGAAAAGTAAGTGTCAAGACACTGTAATCGATACATCAATTTACGCAGAAAATAGCTTGGGAGCTGTGATGACAACACAGCTCAAACAACTAACTCATCTGATGTTAAGGTGAGCATCGAGGACGTCTGATTGAGTAAACGCCTCAACATGGGGTAAACGTGATAAATGCAAGAATACCCAGAACAAAACAACCAGTTATGCCAGACGTCGGGGAAAAGTTGACGTCTGGCCTCAAAAAAGCAACCAAAAAGCTTCTCTCGGCACCTCACATTCAGACTCTAGAAGGATTCTCGGACGTAACATTAGTATCTCAGTCACGCTTTTATTGCAGCTGTTACGTGGAGCCCTGTGAAGTAAGCACACGACACCTAGCACCGGCTTAAGCGGAATTACATACGCTAGCTTGTGAGATGTCATGAAAGGCGAGCTCAAATAACTAACTCATCGGATATTAATGGATGGGAATCGATGGCGTCTGATGGAGTAAATACCTCTTAGGAAACACCCAAGAGAGTGTTTCTTATGTTACCATGACTATTCCTTTTGAGAGAGAAACAACACATTAGCCATTAGGAAAATTCGAACGCATCACCCTTGCCAATGGTCGAGCTGCTCATGCCGTGTGAGAGATGCCGAATCGTATCGCATTGCAATGTTAAGAGCTTCTACGCCCCACCTCCGAACTAAGAAGTTCACCTTGCAGATCTGTCGCGAACGGATCCCGGCAACAAACACTGGGCTACAGAAAACAGTTTCACCACAATCTGACGTGACAACCAGCCTAGAAATGTTCCAGGAAGGTTGCTTCAACATGATATATGGCAAGGCCTTTCATGTGGTGTGGGATGACCGGGGCCATTTTTAACAAGCCTTGTTCCTGGACAATACAATGGACGAGCCCCTAGATTCGCGCACCAAACTACCAGCATTTCAGTGTCCTGAATCGGTCCACTATCTCCCTGCAAGGAAAAGGTACTGTGTTAACTACACATTTGAACCTCCCATCCCCCAAAGTGAAAAATGGAAACTTTTTGTCAGTTCAAATGCTCGCTACAAACTTGTAATTAACAATTTGGAACCAAACGAATTAATTCTGCTGATGTATACGAGAATTTATTTTGAAACTGAAACACATGGGATATTCAGCCATCCTATGGATGGTGTATGGGACCCAAATGTGGTGAATATTCAGCCATCTTATGGTGCAGGGGACCCAAATGTGGCTATTCAGCCATATTGTGGATGGTTATTTTCATCAAAGGTAGGTCAACTCAGAACTTGCTGATAACTGTCCCCTAATGCACGTTCATGCCAAAAATCAAGGTTCTAATGTCAGCGGTTCTCTCTATTTTGCCGGAGAAAGGATTCGGATGGACTTACTGACTCACTCACTCACTCAGTCATTACCGGACAATTTGCAAATGAGAGCCTGCTTCGTCGGAACAATTACCATATTGACATGTATAGTTGATTGAGGTGAAGTTAGAGACTTGTAAATGATATACAACCTACTTCCCGACAGTTGGGGATAACAGAGAACAGGCTTGTCTCGGGTTACAGATTATTTTCTGACTCAGTATTGCAATATTACTGGTAGGTATTTCATGACAGTCAGCAATCTCGGTAAACTCAGATATAATATCACGGAATCCCTGATATACCGTCGTGGTTTACCTGGATTGAACAGTCAGTTGCGATTCTGTCTGAACCTCTGGATATACTGAACTGTAACCATTATACAGTTCTTTGAGGTCAACCGTAGCTGGATATGCTTACATCGAACAGGAACTTGTTTACCTACTGCTTTTGTCAATATTATTTTTGTTTGTGTCAATATTTCAACTTTGGTACACAGAGTACGAATTCGAAGTACAAGAATATATAGGAAATGGGAAATGTCCACACGGGGAAATGTCTGAAGGGGGAAATGTCCGCAGGGGACAATCTCTGAAGGGGGAATTGTCCAGGGAGAAATGTCCGCGCACCACTAGTAAAATGGGAGTACATTGTCAAAGACTGATGTATGTTCCTGTATCTGCGTTTTCAAATGCAAATATGGGTAAGACAAACTTCTCTCCGACGAATGAATCACACCGTCATTGATCAGTTTTCAACATAATTGCCTCCACAGCCCAACTCAAAAACTGCGAATAAATGGTATATTTATATGGATGCAGAACAGTAGTAGGGTCTACTGATTTCGACTCAACTTTTCCAGGGAGGTAACTCTTGGTTCCCCTTTTTCTGCCAGGGGGCGCTCTTGTAGGTATGACGTCACTTCCGGTCTGGGTGAATGGAGTGTGACCTGTGAACACGATAGGATATGTACTGACCTGTCTGTGGGGGTTTTCCACAATATCGTTCACCACCGTGTCTTTTCGGTCACCTCCGTTGTGGGGGGTTTTCCACAATGTCGTTCATCTTCGTGTCTCTTGGGTGATCTCCGTGTTTCTTCGGTCAGGTCCGTGTCTCCTCGGTGAGGATCTGTATGGGGTATGGGGATGGTCATTTTTGAACATGATAGGACATGGACTGAGCTGTCTGTGGGGTTTTCCCGCCAGGATTTCGCTGTCGTCTGTCTGAAACGTGTATGTGTTGTAACGGCGGTGCCCGAAGATGTCACGGAGATCCCGAAGAGGGCGAGAGGGGTCCCTAGTGTACCGATTGGGTCGTATGAGGTATCAATGGGAAGCATTCGTGAAGGGGCATCTGATGGGGTGGGTGTGGAGTTGAAATATCGTCATTCTGCGCATGCGCGGTAGACCAAGGGTATGGAAATAGACGTTTTGGGGTCTAGGTGGGTCACTAGTGGTCCGATGGAGTCGAGTGAGGTATCAATGTGAAGCATATCTGAGGGGGCATCCGATGGGCTGGGTGTGGGGTTGGAATATGGTCATTCTGCGCATGCGCTGTAGACCAAGTGTATGGAATAGACGTTTTGGGATCTAGGGGAGCCCCTAATGGTCCGATGGAGTCGTATGAGGTATCAATGTGAAGCATTCGTGAAGGAGCACCCGACGGGGTGCGTGTGGGGTTGGAATATCGTCATTCTGCGCATGCGCAGTAGACAAAGGGTATGAAAATAGACGTTTTGGGATCGAGGGGGGGTCCTAATGGGCCGATGGAGTTGTATGAGGTATCAATGTGAAGTCTATGTGAGGGGGCATCCGCCTGGACTAGTGTCTCGGTCATTGTCCACACGCTGCACATGCGCAGACAGGGAATTGTGGGAAAAGGATATGGAAATAGACGTTTTGGGATCTAGGTGAGCCACTAATGAGCCGATGGAGTTGAGTGAGGTATCAATGTGAAGCCTATGTGAGGGGGCATCCGATTGGACTAGTGTCTCGGCCGTTGTCAACATTCTGGGCATGCGCAGACAGGGAATTCTGGGAAAAGGGCGTGGAAATAGACGTTTTAGGGTTTAGGTGAGCCCCTAATGATCCTATGGTGTCGTATGAGGTCTTATTTTGAAGCTGTCGTGAGGGAGCATCCGCCTGGGCTAGTGTGTCGTTCGTTGTCAATAGTCTGCGCATGCGCAGTCTGGCCGTAGTATAGAAATAGACGTGTTGGGGTTTAGGGGGGCCACTATTGGGCCGATTGGATCGAGTGAGGTATCAATGTAAAGCATACGTGAGGGAGTATCCAACGGGCTGGGTGTGACGTGGAACTGACGTCATTCTGCGCATGCGCAGTAGAGAAAGTGTATGGAGATAGACATTTTTGGCGCCGACATGGGTCACTATGGGTCCGATGGAGTCGTATGAGATCTTATGTTGAAGCTCTCGTGAAGCAGCATCCGACTGGACTCAGGGTTCGTCCGTGTTCAATGGTCTGCGCATGCACAGTCTGGTCGTAGTATAGAAAACAGCCATGTTGGGGATGCGTGGGGATGTGCTTGACCCACCACTATGGGTCCATGCTTGTGGTTGGGTGGTGGTGTAGGTTCTGCGCACAGACGTCACTTCCGGTTTTCACTAAAACTACCTTCGAACACAGAAGAGTTCCTATGTTCGCCTTAGACGTTGGGTCCGGATGTTCAACATTCGGGTTTTCCCGGCCCGGCCCCGCCCCGCCCCGCCCCGGCCGCAGCGCGCGCGCGCGCGCGGGTTATCCGGAAGTGCGCGGCATCACCGGAAGTGCGCGGATGAATGTCGGGTCAGAATGTCACATCCAGGTCAAAAGGTCAAAGGTCTCCCTTTCAGCAAGGTTCGGCAACAATGTTGCGGCATCGCTATACAGAGCTTGAACCCAAAAAAGGGGATTGTAAATTAACCTAGGAAGGATGGACAGTTCCATTTGGACCAATCAGCGGTCGAGAAAAAGAGCCAATGAGTGATCGATAAAAGAACCAATGGACGGGTACTAGAATGTCGATCAAGTCTGCAACCTACATCCGGGTACTAGGATGCTTTCGCCTACGTCCGCGCCTACATCCGGGTACTTCTATGTAGGTGTATAAAAGTGGGAATGTTTAGGGCAATGCTGCATTCATTGGCCTGCTTGACCTGACCAGCCTGAGCATGCTTCACCAGCCTGAGCCTGCCTCACCGGAGCTATACCATGAGCGTGGAGAAGATTTTCCAGGGGATCCTCCGGCGCTGTAATCTTTGTTGTTGTTGTTGCTCTCTTTTTTGGACTAGCCCATCAGAATAGTACGTATCACGGACTACACTCGTAGAGCTACGTCTAGGCGCGCATGTGTGACATGGTCTATAAAACACGTCTCTCTGGATCCTACACCTCCATTCCCACGGTTTCAGAGCCATGACGGACACCCATCCTTATGCGACTCGCATTTTACAGCATGCGACCGTGGTTAATTCGCTCACGGGTGACCGAGCAGTGGTTCGGTCCATGTTTTCAGATGGGGACGACAACGAGGGGCGACGCCAGATCCTGAACGAGTTCACAGAAGCGATCTTCGACAGAGTGCACTCGATGGCGAGGTGTGCCATCACTCACCACTACTGGACTATGACAGCCGTCCTTGATGCTCGGGCTATGGACCACGAGCGCTCACGCCGGAATCAGCGACGGCTGGTTTGCCTAGTCATGGTCTGTGCCCTATTGACCCTGGCGCTGTGGCATTGACAGTGGGACCTGACTATAAATACGAAGATCAGACACAGTGTGCGTCATTCAACGATCGTCATTGGGTCAACCATGTCACCAGTTCTACGAGCCATCCTTCCCCTTACACCCCGGGTGGGGTTATACGTCTATGAAGATAAAGTCACCCTCGTGGAAGACCGTGGAGATGTTGGAATACCGTGGAGATGTTTGCTGGTCGCGCGCTGAGACCGTATCGAATACGGTTACGCTACACCGTGACGGCTGGACCAAATTTAAACGGGTGTTGAGCGTCGAGCTCGACGGACACCTCATCCACATAGACAATGCCATCTACGTACACCGTGGACCCTTCTTCCTACGCCTGGGCCGCTACCAAGACCCTACGCGAGGCTTCACCCTAGACCCCGATCTGTGGACAGCCTTCGAGAAAGTGGTGCCTATCGTGGACCAGCTGTTTACACCGGACGAGCGGTCATCAGACGAGTTGGAGTGGGCTCGTGCCCTGAGAGAAGCGGCGGCAGAACCCAATGAACAAATGTCTAGCAATGAACCAGACGACGATGCCATTGATTACCCGGCTAGACTTTGACCACCCGATCCTTTGATCTCACGGGGTTCTCCCTATAAATACGAGAGACAGTCAAATCTGGTACCATTCACGTACTGACCATGACGGAGCATATAATACTGGCGTATCTCAGCTTGACCCCCGAGGTTTTCCTGCACGTTTATGCGGATAAGGTCGATATCATGGAGGAGGTGGGAGACAT
Organism: Hanleya hanleyi; assembly: GCA_036873755.1. Taxonomy (NCBI): domain Eukaryota; kingdom Metazoa; phylum Mollusca; class Polyplacophora; order Lepidopleurida; family Hanleyidae; genus Hanleya; species Hanleya hanleyi. Next base: position 76,636 of record JAVTVY010033073.1, read on the forward strand.
CTGTGATGCGGACCCTACACAACCGTGCCCGGCCCACATTCGTCTGTCCCGGGAGGGCTGGACCAAATTCAAACGGGTGTTGTCTGGTGAACTAGACGGCGACCTCATCCACTTGTGTCACGATGTGTACATCCGACGCGGCCCTTTCTTTGCTCAATTGGCTCGGCTAGATGGGGGTACAGTGCATTTTACCCTTCACCCTGATCTATGGTCTGCATTGGAAGATGCCGTGGTAGATGTGGATCAATTGCTTATCAAGCGGTCATCAGACGAGTTGGACTGGTCATTTACCATGACACTGTGGAAGCCAACGAAGAAAATCAGAAAGAAACTCCGGCCCAAGATATACCCGTTATAAATAAACGATAGAGCCAGGGTCCATCATCATTTGTCACCATGAAGCGCTGGGAGAAGGTGTTGGCTAACTTATACTACAGTCCCGACAGTCCGGCGGCCTATAGTGCATTGTCGGCTCTCAATCGAGCGGCCAAACCTCAGGGGATAGAACGTGCCCAAGTCCGAGATTGGTTAAGAAAACAAGACACCTATACCTTACATCGATCTGTCCGTCGCCATTTTCTACGGAACCGGGTCGTCGTGGGAGGAATAGATGCCCAGTGGCAAGCGGATTTGTCCATTTGGTCGCCTTTGCCAAACACAACGATGGGAATCGGAATATCTTGACGTGCATCGATATCCTATCGAAGTATGCGTGGGTGGTACCCATCCGGACGAAAACGGGGGCGAATCTCATAGCGGCGTTCAAAGACATGTTCAAGACCGGGCGCAAACCTTTGTATTTGCAAATCGACGAAGGCACGGAATTCCTCAACAGACCGTTCCAACAGTTTCTGAAAGCCCAGAAGGTGTTTTTCTTCCATACGTACAACGAGACCAAGGCTTCCGTGGTGGAAAGGTTCAACAGGACATTCAAAGGCAGCATGTATAAATATTTCACCTATAAGAATACAAGGCGGTACATCGATGTTCTCCCGAAACTTGTGGGTGGTTACAATCGAGCCTATCACCGGAGTATAGAGAGAGCCCCCATTACCGTGACCCAACGCAATGAAGCCCAAGTCCGGCGTGTCTTGTACCCCAGGCCATCGCAGCGAACGACGAAGGCGGTGTACAAGGTCGGGGACCCTGTACGGATCAGTAAAGTCAAGGGCAAGTTCGAGAAAAGTTACTTGACCAACTGGAGCGATGAGCACTTCCTGATTAAACGGCGCCTACCCCGACAGCAGCGAGTCTATGAACTGGAAGATCTTCAAGGGGAACCGTTGCTAGGGACGTTTTACGAGACGGAATTACAGCCTGTCGTAAAAACACAGCAAGACTAGTACACGGTGGAGCAGATTTTGAAAACGGAACGTCGACGTGGCAAACTGTTTCATTTCGTCAAATGGCAAGGCTGGCCCAGTTCCTTCAATTCCTGTGTCGCTGCCAACCAGGTGAAACGACTATAAAGCCAGACACCACTACCGTCATCCTTCATTCCACGTCCGACCACAGTGCTATGGACAAACAGCAGCTGCCTCTGAACACAGCGTCTCCCAAAACGCGCAAAGCGCAAGTGGGCTTTGTGGTGATACTGCTAACCCTGCTGAGTGTGTTGTACGGAGGTCTGTTTTACGACGTAGCCTATGTCAGCACGTTACTTAACCAACTGAGAACACCAGCCATCAGTGAAACCGATCTACAGATAGCACCAGTCAACCCCGTATCGAGCCCAGTCACCACCACACCCCGTGTACAAGCCCCATCGAGCTCCACACCAAGCTCCACACCTACACCAAGAACACACACTACGTCTGAATACCCACCGGATTTCATCCCTCACACTGAACAGACAACGACGACCGACGTTGTACCCACCACCATCATCACTCGCAGTGAACAGACAACGACGACCGACGTTGTTCCCACCACCACCACTCCAGTTCACTCGTACGAAATTTACAAGAGCGGGTTACCACGACAGCGCATACAGCTCGAACCATGGACACTCGGTGGCAGCATCCCTTCGCTTGCGTCATCGCAAGACCGACGGGCTCCGGCAAAACGCACTTCGTCAGGAAGCTCCTTCAACACGCCGACAGCATGATCACCCCACCCATTGCCCGAGTCGTGTGGTGTTACAGAGAATGGCAGGCAGCGTATGCAGCAATGCCCCACATCACGTTCGTGGAAGCCCTACCCAACCTGGCCGATTTGGAATCCGACACCTTGGTGGTCCTGGATGATCTCATGGCGGAGACGGATGCGCGGGTCACCCAACTCTTTACCAAAGGCAGCCATCATCGACAGCTCAGCATCATCTACATTGTGCAGAATCTGTTCAGTAAAAACAAAGAACATCGGAACATCAGCTTAAATGCCCACTACCTGGTGATCTTCAAAAACCCGAGAGATACCACTCAACTGCTGCACTTGGCGAGACAGATGTATCCCGGCCGCACACCGTTTGCGTTGGAAGCCTTTAAAGATGCGACAACCCCTCAGCACGGGTATGTGCTCTTCGACCTCAAGCAAGCCACCCCCGACCACCTTCGACTACGGACCGGCATCTCTCCCGGAGAGACCCAACACGTGTACATGCAAAAATAATGTAAACACATCCACAGTGGCGCCCCCAGCTGGGCTGTGTGTGTTTGATGATGGGGATAATAAAAAGAATTAATACCACAGCATGGTTGACTTTGTCTCTGTTCTCTGAAGTAGATAAAAAGAGCAGAGTTGTGGGTTCTAGCATTAGTTGTACATGATGTCTGCGCGAGTACGGAAGCACGCTCCGACGCTCCGTGTATTGAAGACGGCCCCACCCGAGTTGGTCCGAACCATTGTACGCGGTGCGGACCCTGACCTTGTACGCTGTCTGTGCGAGATCGGGTACAACCTGTTAAAAGGCAACGTTCCACTGACTTCGGCTCAGAAGACCAAGTTGGCCAAGCATAAGACAGGTCTCCGAACCCTAGTCCAGAAGCGGGTCCCGTTGGCCGCTTCCGTGTTGGGTCCAGTATTGGGTGGACTCTTCGGCCGACAATGAACCACACGAAAAAAATGGTCCTCGTCGAACCACGGTTCCTTCAAACCCTCCAATCGCCCTACCCTGTCCCACCTACGGTGAAGACCATAAACACCCTCGATGGAGAGATGCAACAGATCTTACAGAGACCGGGGTTAAGCGACAGTGAGAAAGTACAACGGTACAATGAGACGCTTCAACGGTACATGACGTTCATGGACCAATACAAAACCCTCTCTACCCCAGCACCACCACCACCACCACGTGACACACTGCCGACCTCAGCACCGCTCCAACAGCCGCCATTACCAGGGGTACCACCCACAGCCCCACAGTGGGTGGAAGACGAAGTGCTGAAGAGTGTACCTGCATCGTTCAAGAAACAAGCTGGCCTGGTATTACAACGGATGAAACAGAATCCTAACATGACTTGGAATGATAAAGGCGAACTCCTGGTACAGAATCAGGTGGTCCCGGGACCCACATGACGGATTTAGTGAATGACCTGATGCGTCAACGCAGGTCGCACACAGATCCTCGAGGATGGGAGGTCTTCGCTCAAGGCTTGAAAGACATGCATGTACCACAGGAATTGGTGGGGAATCCCCACCGCTGGGCCTTTATGCAGCGGACCCAGCAATCGCCGAGTGGTCCACTACCTTCTTGGGAAGCCGAATGGGAACCGGAGTCACCCCCAAAACACCACCACCACAACGGGCACCTTCTTTTCAGACCTTTAAAAAACCATCCTCGATCAGGACACCCCACATCTCCAGAGCCGTGACACGTAGCAAGTCACCGCGACGGACACGACGCCGGACACAACCGCCCAAGGCCTGGAACACCTATTAAAACCAACAGCAGCAGCAGGACAGCTCAGTCGCCATGTTTTACCTCACCCTACCCAGTAACAGTTCGCTGGATGTGTTTCCTGACAACACCTTGGCCAAGTACGTCACCCAGTTACCGCAACCGTTGCATTTACCTGGACGATGGGAATGTGGCCTCGTGGATATCCAATACCCTTACTCGTGGTACAACGTGCGAGCCAATGAAGTGTGGTACGAGGTGACCTACGAAGGCAAAAACACCCGACTCTCCCTCACCGGAGGCCAATACGATACCCCCAAGGAGTTCATGCAGGGGCGGACAAGACTGTTGCATTATAAAGCTCTACGGGAGGTCACGAATGTTTCAAAACCCATCAAATCCTTTCCCTTCAAGAATCACGTGGACTCCGATTACAACGCACACAACGGCAAGGCACAGATCCTCCTCACCGCCAACGTGACTGTCGTACTGAGTCCTATCCTACAGCAAATGCTGGGTCTCGCTCACGCAACCTACACGGGTCCAACCGAGGACCATGGCCAGACCCCGATGGATATGAAGTCGGGTATGTACGGACTCTACGTCTACCCGGACGTAGTCGACAACCACATCGTGGGCGATATCAACACACCTCTGTTACGGGTGGTGCCCATTAAAAAGACGTATGGAGATCAAGTCACCCACAGTTTCACTCACATGCTCTACCTACCCGTACGACAAACCGACATCAACACTATCACGGTGGATATAAGAGATGACACGGGACGACCGGTGGCATTCGAACGAGGAAAAGTGGTGCTGACACTTCATTTTCGACAAGCACGTGCTCCCCATTTTGTATAATGAAGGTCCCTTACGAGTGCGATGCACGCAGCTATATGGACTATTATGCCCAACAGGCCGGGGGTGGCATTCCCGTCTTTAGTAGTGCACGCATGCAACGAGGACATGGACTGGGGAACATACTCGGGAGCATCGTCAAAACGTTTCTGCCCTTGGTGACGCATGGGGTGAAGCGATCGGCAAACAAGCGGTACGCAGTGGACTGCAAGTGCCCGGTGATGTCTTTGGGGGGGGGTACGGCACCCAAAGAAGCCTTGAAACGGCGGGCCAAAGAAGCGGGAGGCGTCTTGGTCGCCAAAGCACAACGCACCGTAGGGAATAAAAGACCTGCACCACCGAGACCACGCACCAGTGACGACCGACCCAGCGACGACGCACATCGAAGACCCAGGATATCTTTTCTTAACCATGTCCTTGATCCACGCAGAGTCCTGCCCCTCCACCAACAGTGGATTTGATTTGTGGACCGTGCCGCCCACACAGACCAGTGGCGAACAAGGATTATGGGTGGAGCATCTCCCGCTCTCCAGCATCAACGAAACAAGGCGCATCGAGTTCACCATCAGTAATGCGGATACGGCCTATGTGAATTTAGCCCATACGTACTTGTATGTGAAAGCCAAGGTCGTCAATGGGGATGGCTCCAGTATCATCCAAACTGCAACGGTGGGCCCGACGAATCTGTGGCTGCACTCGATGTTTCAACAGGTGGATATTTTTCTCAGCGACAAACTCATCAGTGACTCGACCAACACGTACCCCTATCGAGCCTACATCGAGACGCTGTTGTCGCATGGACGAGAGGCTAAAAAATCTCAACTGACAGCCGCTTCATTCTACCAGGACACAGCCGAGCACATGGACACGGTGGACAATGAAGGATATAACAAACGGAAGGCTTTCACTGCGAACGACGCCTCGATGGATCTCATTGGTCGACTACACGCAGACATGTTCATGCAAGACCGGTATCTCTTGAACAAGATTCCCATCAAAATCCGACTGATACGGGCGCCTCCGACCTTCGCCTTGATGGCCACTAACGTAGACGGGCATGCAGCTGACTATAAGATTGTCATCAGTACCCTATCCGACGTGTACAAACCAAAGTGTTCTCTGTTCCTGCTGGAAATATGAGCGCCAACAAAGAAAACCTGTTCCTGGGGGAACTACCCAAGCGATTGATCCTGGCCTGTATGGAAAATACCAGTTTCAGCGGAGCCTACCCAGAGAACCCGTTTGACTTTAAACATTTCTGCATCAATTTTGTGGCCCTACATGTGGATGGACAACAGGTGCCAGCCACGGCCTTAACACCGAGCTTTGGGCGCAGGAATTTCATTCGAGCCTATCAGAGCCTGTTTACAGCCACCGGTCAAATCAACCAGGACGAAGGGAATATGATCACTCGGGAGAACTACGCGAACGGATACACGTTGTTCTGTTTCGATCTGACCCCCATCTTAGAGAACGACCATCAGCTGGCCCTGGCCAAGCAAGGCAATTTACGGTTGGAAATCCACTTTGCACGAGCCCTCGGGACAACCGCCAATGTGATCTGCTACGCCGAGTTTGACAACATCATTCAAGTGGACAAGGCGCGCAACGTCCTGTGTGACTTCTCCACCTAACATGGATACAGACCAGATAACCACCGTGCTGGAGAATGACCCAGGGACACGTATGATCTTTCAAGGGGTATTCGCCCGAGATGTGTTCCCATTAGACCGTATGTATCCTGCTGCACACGTTCTCAACACGGACCCGATGGATCGGCCCGGGCCGGAGAAAACCCGGATGTTGAACATCCGGACCCTACGTCTAAGGGGAACATTGGAACTCTTCTGTGTTCGAAGGTAGTTTTAGTAGTTCTTCGACCTCAAGCAAGCCACCCCCGACCACCTTCGACTACGGACCGGCATCTCTCCCGGAGAGACCCACCACGTGTACATGCAAAAATAATGTAAACACATCCACAGTGGCGCCCCCAGCTGGGCTGTGTGTGTTTGATGATGGGGATAATAAAAAGAATTAATACCACAGCATGGTTGACTTTGTCTCTGTTCTCTGAAGTAGATAAAAAGAGCAGAGTTGTGGGTTCTAGCATTAGTTGTACATGATGTCTGCGCGAGTACGGAAGCACGCTCCGACGCTCCGTGTATTGAAGACGGCCCCACCCGAGTTGGTCCGAACCATTGTACGCGGTGCGGACCCTGACCGTGTACGCTGTCTGTGCGAGATCGGGTACAACCTGTTAAAAGGCAACGTACCACTGACTCCGGCTCAGAAGACCAAGTTGGCCAAGCATAAGACAGGTCTCCGAACCCTAGTCCAGAAGCGGGTCCCGTTGGCCGCTTCCGTGTTGGGTCCAGTATTGGGTGGACTCTTCGGCCGACAATGAACCACACGAAAAAAATGGTCCTCGTCGAACCACGGTTCCTTCAAAACCTCCAATCGCCCTACCCTGTCCCACCTACGGTGAAGACCATAAACACCCTCGATGAAGAGATGCAACAGATCTTACAAAGACCGGGGTTAAGCGACAGTGAGAAAGTACAACGGTACAATGAGACGCTTCAACGGTACATGACGTTCATGGACCAATACAAAACCCTCTCTACCCCAGCACCACCACCACCACGTGACACACTGCCGACCTCAGCACCGCTCCAACAGCCGCCATTACCAGGGGTACCACCCACAGCCCCACAGTGGGTGGAAGACGAAGTGCTGAAGAGTGTACCTGCATCGTTCAAGAAACAAGCTGGCCTGGTATTACAACGGATGAAACAGAATCCTAACATGACTTGGAATGATAAAGGCGAACTCCTGGTACAGAATCAGGTGGTCCCCGGGACCCACATGACGGATTTAGTGAATGACCTGATGCGTCAACGCAGGTCGCACACAGATCCTCGAGGATGGAAGGTCTTCGCTCAAGGCTTGAAAGACATGCATGTACCACAGGAATTGGTGGGGAATCCCCACCGCTGGGCCTTTATGCAGCGGACCCAGCAATCGCCGAGTGGTCCACTACCTTCTTGGGAAGCCGAATGGGAACCGGAGTCACCCCCAAAACACCACCACCACAACGGGCACCTTCTTTTCAGACCTTTAAAAAACCATCCTCGATCAGGACACCCCACATCTCCAGAGCCGTGACACGTAGCAAGTCACCGCGACGGACACGACGCCGGACACAACCGCCCAAGGCCTGGAACACCTATTAAAACCAACAGCAGCAGCAGGACAGCTCAGTCGCCATGTTTACCTCACCCTACCCAGTAACAGTTCGCTGGATGTGTTTCCTGACAACACCTTGGCCAAGTACGTCACCCAGTTACCGCAGCCGTTGCATTTACCTGGACGATGGGAATGTGGCCTCGTGGATATCCAATACCCTTACTCGTGGTACAACGTGCGAGCCAATGAAGTGTGGTACGAGGTGACCTACGAAGGCAAAAACACCCGACTCTCCCTCCCCGGAGGCCAATACGATACCCCCAAGGAGTTCATGCAGGGGCGGACAAGACTGTTGCATTATAAAGCTCTACGGGAGGTCACGAATGTTTCAAAACCCATCAAATCCTTTCCCTTCAAGAATCACGTGGACTCCGATTACAACGCACACAACGGCAAGGCACAGATCCTCCTCACCGCCAACGTGACTGTCGTACTGAGTCCTATCCTACAGCAAATGCTAGCTCTCGCTCACGCAACCTACACGGGTCCAACCGAGGACCATGGCCAGACCCCGATGGATATGAAGTCGGGTATGTACGGACTCTACGTCTACCCGGACGTAGTCGACAACCACATCGTGGGCGATATCAACACACCTCTGTTACGGGTGGTCCCCATTAAAAAGACGTATGGAGATCAAGTCACCTACAGTTTCACTCACATGCTCTACCTACCCGTATGACAAACCGACATCAACGCTATCACGGTGGATATAAGAGATGACACGGGAAGACCGGTGGCATTCGAACGAGGAAAAGTGGTGCTGACACTTCATTTTCGACAAGCACGTGCTCCCCATTTTGTATAATGAAGGTCCCTTACGAGTGCGATGCACGCAGCTATATGGACTATTATGCCCAACAGGCCGGGGGTGGCATTCCCGTCTTTAGTAGTGCACGCATGCAACGAGGACATGGACTGGGGAACATACTCGGGAGCATCGTCAAAACGTTTCTGCCCTTGGTGACGCATGGGGTGAAGCGATCGGCAAACAAGCGGTACGCAGTGGACTGCAAGTGCCCGGTGATGTCTTTGGGGGGGGGTACGGCACCCAAAGAAGCCTTGAAACGGCGGGCCAAAGAAGCGGGAGGCGTCTTGGTCGCCAAAGCACAACGCACCGTAGGGAATAAAAGACCTGCACCACCGAGACCACGCACCAGTGACGACCGACCCAGCGACGACGCACATCGAAGACCCAGGATATCTTTTCTTAACCATGTCCTTGATCCACGCAGAGTCCTGCCCCTCCACCAACAGTGGATTTGATTTGTGGACCGTGCCGCCCACACAGACCAGTGGCGAACAAGGATTATGGGTGGAGCATCTCCCACTCTCCAGCATCAACGAAACAAGGCGCATCGAGTTCATCAGTAATGCGGATACGGCCTATGTGGATTTAGCCCATACGTACTTGTATGTGAAAGCCAAGGTCGTCAATGGGGATGGCTCCAGTATCATCCAAGCTGCAACGGTGGGCCCGACGAATCTGTGGCTGCACTCGATGTTTCAACAGGTGGATATTTTTCTCAGCGACAAACTCATCAGTGACTCGACCAACACGTACCCCTATCGAGCCTACATCGAGACGCTGTTGTCGCATGGACGAGAGGCTAAAAAATCTCAACTGACAGCCGCTTCATTCTACCAGGACACAGCCGAGCACATGGACACGGTGGACAATGAAGGATATAACAAACGGAAGGCTTTCACTGCGAACGACGCCTCGATGGATCTCATTGGTCGACTACACGCAGACATGTTCATGCAAGACCGGTATCTCTTGAACAAGATTCCCATCAAAATCCGACTGATACGGGCGCCTCCGACCTTCGCCTTGATGGCCACTAACGTAGACGGGCATGCAGCTGACTATAAGATTGTCATCAGTACCCTATCCGACGTGTACAAACCAAAGTGTTCTCTGTTCCTGCTGGAAATATGAGCGCCAACAAAGAAAACCTGTTCCTGGGGGAACTACCCAAGCGATTGATCCTGGCCTGTATGGAAAATACCAGTTTCAGCGGAGCCTACCCAGAGAACCCGTTTGACTTTAAACATTTCTGCATCAATTTTGTGGCCCTACATGTGGATGGACAACAGGTGCCAGCCACGGCCTTAACACCGAGCTTTGGGCGCAGGAATTTCATTCGAGCCTATCAGAGCCTGTTTACAGCCACCGGTCAAATCAACCAGGACGAAGGGAATATGATCAGTCGGGAGGACTACGCGAACGGATACACGCTGTTCTGTTTCGATCTGACCCCCACCTTAGAGAACGACCATCAGCTGGCCCTCGCCAAGCAAGGCAATTTACAGTTGGAAATCCACTTTGCACGAGCCCTCCGGAGCACCGTCAATGTGATCTGCTACGCCGAGTTTGACAACATCATTCAAGTGGACAAAGCGCGCAACGTCCTGTGTGACTTTTCCACCTAACATGGATACAGACCAGATAACCACCGTGCTGGAGAATGACCCAGGGACACGTATGATCTTTCAAGGGGTGTTCGCCCGAGATGTGTTCCCATTAGACCGTATGTATCCTGCTGCATACGTTCTCAACACGGACCCGATGGATCGGCCCGGGCCGGAGAAAACCCGGATGTTGAACATCCGGACCCTACGTCTAAGGGGAACATTGGAACTCTTCTGTGTTCGAAGGTAGTTTTAGTAGTTCTTCGACCTCAAGCAAGCCACCCCCGACCACCTTCGACTACGGACCGGCATCTCTCCCGGAGAGACCCACCACGTGTACATGCAAAAATAATGTAAACACATCCACAGTGGCGCCCCCAGCTGGGCTGTGTGTGTTTGATGATGGGGATAATAAAAAGAATTAATACCACAGCATGGTTGACTTTGTCTCTGTTCTCTGAAGTAGATAAAAGAGCAGAGTTGTGGGTTCTAGCATTAGTTGTACATGATGTCTGCGCGAGTACGGAAGCACGCTCCGACGCTCCGTGTATTGAAGACGGCCCCACCCGGTGGTCCGAACCATTGTACGCGGTGCGGACCCCTGACCGTGTACGCTGTCTGTGCGAGATCGGGTACAACCTGTTAAAACAACGTTCCACTGACTCCGGCTCAGAACCAGTTGGCCAAGCATAGAACAGATCTCCGACTAGACCCGAAAGCGGGTCCCGTTGGCCGCTTCCGTGTTGGAGTCCAGTATTGGGTGGACTCTTCGGCCGACAATGAACCACACGAAAAAGCTCATGGTCCACCTCGTCCGAACCACGGTTCGCTTCAAGCCTCAATCGCCCTACCCTGTCCCACCTACGGTGAGACCATAACACCCTCGACCGGAGAGGATGCAACCAGATCTTACAGAGACCGGGGGTTAACAAACGCAGTGAGAACGTACAACGGTACAATGAGACGCTTCAACGTTTGCTGACGTTCATGGACCAACTAAAACCCTCTCTACCCCACCACCACCACCACCACCACGTGACACACTGCCGACCTCAGCACCGCTCCAACAGCCGCCATTACCAGGGGTACCACCCACAGCCCCACAGTGGGTGGAAGACGAAGTGCTGAAGAGTGTACCTGCATCGTTCAAGAAACAAGCTGGCCTGGTATTACAACGGATGAAACAGAATCCTAACATGACTTGGAATGATAAAGGCGAACTCCTGGTACAGAATCAGGTGGTCCCCGGCACCCACATGACGGATTTAGTGAATGACCTGATGCGTAAACGCAGATCGCACACGGATCCTCGAGGATGGGAGGTCTTCGCTCAAGGCTTGAAAGACATGCATGTACCACAGGAATTGGTGGGGAATCCCCACCGCTGGGCCTTTATGCAGCGGACCCAGCAATCGCCGAGTGGTCCACTACCTTCTTGGGAAGCCGAATGGGAACCGGAGTCACCCCCAAAACACCACCACCACAACGGGCACCTTCTTTTCAGACCTTTAAAAAACCATCCTCGATCAGGACACCCCACATCTCCAGAGCCGTGACACGTAGCAAGTCACCGCGACGGACACGACGCCGGACACAACCGCCCAAGGCCTGGAACACCTATTAAAACCAACAGCAGCAGCAGGACAGCTCAGTCGCCATGTTTTACCTCACCCTACCCAGTAACAGTTCGCTGGATGTGTTTCCTGACAACACCTTGGCCAAGTACGTCACCCAGTTACCGCAACCGTTGCATTTACCTGGACGATGGGAATGTGGCCTCGTGGATATCCAATACCCTTACTCGTGGTACAACGTGCGAGCCAATGAAGTGTGGTACGAGGTGACCTACGAAGGCAAAAATACCCGACTCTCCCTCCCCGGAGGCCAATACGATACCCCCAAGGAGTTCATGCAGGGGCGGACAAGACTGTTGCATTATAAAGCTCTACGGGAGGTCACGAATGTTTCAAAACCCATCAAATCCTTTCCCTTCAAGAATCACGTGGACTCCGATTACAACGCACACAACGGCAAGGCACAGATCCTCCTCACCGCCAACGTGACTGTCGTACTGAGTCCTATCCTACAGCAAATGCTGGGTCTCGCTCACGCAACCTACACGGGTCCAACCGAGGACCATGGCCAGACCCCGATGGATATGAAGTCGGGTATGTACGGACTCTACGTCTACCCGGACGTAGTCGACAACCACATCGTGGGCGATATCAACACACCTCTGTTACGGGTGGTGCCCATTAAAAAGACGTATGGAGATCAAGTCACCCACAGTTTCACTCACATGCTCTACCTACCCGTACGACAAACCGACATCAACACTATCATGGTGGATATAAGAGATGACACGGGACGACCGGTGGCATTCGAACGAGGAAAAGTGGTGCTGACACTTCATTTTCGACAAGCACGTGCTCCTCATTTTGTATAATGAAGGTCCCTTACGAGTGCGATGCACGCAGCTATATGGACTATTATGCCCAACAGGCCGGGGGTGGCATTCCCGTCTTTAGTAGTGCACGCATGCAACGAGGACATGGACTGGGGAACATACTCGGGAGCATCGTCAAAACGTTTCTGCCCTTGGTGACGCATGGGGTGAAGCGATCGGCAAACAAGCGGTACGCAGTGGACTGCAAGTGCCCGGTGATGTCTTTGGGGGGGGGTACGGCACCCAAAGAAGCCTTGAAACGGCGGGCCAAAGAAGCGGGAGGCGTCTTGGTCGCCAAAGCACAACGCACCGTAGGGAATAAAAGACCTGCACCACCGAGACCACGCACCAGTGACGACCGACCCAGCGACGACGCACATCGAAGACCCAGGATATCTTTTCTTAACCATGTCCTTGATCCACGCAGAGTCCTGCCCCTCCACCAACAGTGGATTTGATTTGTGGACCGTGCCGCCCACACAGACCAGTGGCGAACAAGGATTATGGGTGGAGCATCTCCCGCTCTCCAGCATCAACGAAACAAGGCGCATCGAGTTCACCATCAGTAATGCGGATACGGCCTATGTGAATTTAGCCCATACGTACTTGTATGTGAAAGCCAAGGTCGTCAATGGGGATGGCTCCAGTATCATCCAAACTGCAACGGTGGGCCCGACGAATCTGTGGCTGCACTCGATGTTTCAACAGGTGGATATTTTTCTCAGCGACAAACTCATCAGTGACTCGACCAACACGTACCCCTATCGAGCCTACATCGAGACGCTGTTGTCGCATGGACGAGAGGCTAAAAAATCTCAACTGACAGCCGCTTCATTCTACCAGGACACAGCCGAGCACATGGACACGGTGGACAATGAAGGATATAACAAACGGAAGGCTTTCACTGCGAACGGCGCCTCGGTGGATCTCATTGGTCGACTACACGCAGACATGTTCATGGACCCTATCCGACGTGTACAAACCAAAGTGTTCTCTGTTCCTGCTGGAAATATGAGCGCCAACAAAGAAAACCTATTCCTGGGGGAACTACCCAAGCGATTGATCCTGGCCTGTATGGAAAATACCAGTTTCAGCGGAGCCTACCCAGAGAACCCGTTTGACTTTAAACATTTCTGCATCAATTTTGTGGCCCTACATGTGGATGGACAACAGGTGCCAGCCACGGCCTTAACACCGAGCTTTGGGCGCAGGAATTTCATTCGAGCCTATCAGAGCCTGTTTACAGCCACCGGTCAAATCAACCAGGACGAAGGGAATATGATCACTCGGGAGAACTACGCGAACGGATACACGTTGTTCTGTTTCGATCTGACCCCCATCTTAGAGAACGACCATCAGCTGGCCCTGGCCAAGCAAGGCAATTTACGGTTGAAAATCCACTTTGCACGAGCCCTCGGGACCACCGTCAATGTGATCTGCTACGCCGAGTTTGACAACATCATTCAAGTGGACAAGGCGCGCAACGTCCTGTGTGACTTCTCCACCTAACATGGATACAGACCAGATAACCACCGTGCTGGAGAATGACCCAGGGACACGTATGATCTTTCAAGGGGTGTTCGCCCGAGATGTGTTCCCATTAGACCGTATGCATCCTGCTGCATACGTTCTCAACACGGACCCGATGGATCGGCCCGGTGAACATTGGGTGGCCGTGTACTTGACAGAAGCGCAGGGCGAATACTTTGACCCGTACGGCCTGCCACCCCTCCATCCCGATTTAACAGACTTCATGGACCAAGGCACAGAGACGTGGTCTTGGAACAGTCAAACGTTGCAAAGCCTGACCAGTAGCGTGTGCGGACAATATTGCTTGTTTTACCTGTACCATCGATGCCGGGGCAGAACCTTATCTACCATCGTGCAGATGTTTGACGAGTACCCCAAGGCCGAGGACCGCGATGTACTCGTATATGACTGGGCCGTCTATCATTTCAATGTACAAGCCCCGTTCTGGGCTTAAGTTCTTTCAATGTACAAGCCCCCTCTTGTGGGCTTAAGTTTACAAGCCCCCTGTTCTGGGCTTCAGTTCTTTCAATGTACAAGCCCCCTGTTCTGGGCTTTAGTTTTCACGTGGTTGTTCTCACGTTGTTGTTGTCTCACCCAAAAAAACCTGTCTTGTGTGTTTTCTATATAAGCATAATGCATGAAGGCTATAACAGACATGTGGGGATTCGGTGAAACTGGCTTCGAACACCGTGGAGAAAGTAGCCCATCAGTGGCTTAGGATAATCCTAAATTCACCCGCGCATGCGTGCGGCCGGATAACCCGCGCGCGCGCTGCGCCGAAGTAGCCCGAGCGGGGCGGGGCGGGGCGGGGCGGGGCGGGGCGGAGCCGGTCCGGGCCGGGCCGGAGAAAACCCGGATGTTGAACATCCGGACCCTACGTCTAAGGGGAACATTGGAACTCTTCTGTGTTCGAAGGTAGTTTTAGTGAAACCCGGAAGTGACGTCTGTGCCCAGAACCCACACCACCACCCAACCACAACCATGGACCCATAGTGGTGGGTCAAACACACCCCCACGCATCCCCCAACATGGCTGCTTCCTATACTACGACCAGACTGTGCATGCGCAGACCATTGAACACGGACGAACCCTGAGTCCAGTCGGATGCTGCTTCACGAGAGCTTCAACATAAGATCTCATACGACTCCATCGGACCCACAGTGACCCATGTCGGCGCCAAAAATGTCTACTTCCATACACTTTCTCTACTGCGCATGCGCAGAATGACGTCAGTTCCACGTCACACCTAGCCCGTTGGATACTCCCTCACGTATGCTTCACATTGATACCTCACTCGATCCAATCGGCCCAATAGTGGCCCACCTAAACCCCAACACGTCTATTTCTATACTACGGCCAGACTGCGCATGCGCAGACTATTGACAACGAACGACACGCTAGCCCAGGCGGATGCTCCCTCACGACAGCTTCAAAATAAGACCTCATACGACACCATAGGATCATTAGGGGCTCACCTAAACCCTAAAACGTCTATTTCCACACCCTTTTCCCAGAATTCCCTGTCTGCGCAAGCGCAGAATGTTGACAACGGCCGAGACACTAGTCCAATCGGTTGCCCCCTCACATAGGCTTCACATTGATACCTCACTCAACTCCATCGGCTCATCAGTGGCTCACCCAGATCCCAAAACGTCTATTTCCATACCCTGTTCTCACAATTCCCTGTCTGCGCATGCGCAGAGTGTGGACAACGACCGAGACACTAGTCCAGGCGGATGCCCCCTCACATAGGCTTCACATTGATACCTCATACAACTCCATCGGCCCATTAGGGACCCCCCTCGATCCCAAAACGTCTATTTTCATACCCTTTGTCTACCGCGCATGCGCAGAATGACGATATTCCAACCCCACACGCACCCCATCGGATGCTTCTTCACGAATGCTTCACATTGATACCTCATACGACTCCATCGGACCATTAGGGGCTCCCCTAGATCCCAAAACGTCTATTCCTTACCCTTGATCTACCGCGCATGCGCAGAATGACCATATTCCAACCCCACACCCAGCCCATCGGATGCCCCCTCACATATGCTTCACATTGATACCTCACTCGACTCCATCGGACCACTAGTGACCCACCTAGACCCCAAAACGTCTATTTCCATACCCTTGGTCTACCGCGCATGCGCAGAATGACGATATTTCAACGCCACACCCACCCCATCAGATGCCCCTTCACGAATGCTTCACATTGATACCTCATACGACCCAATCGGTACACTAGGGACCCCTCTCGCCCTCTTCGGGATCTCCGTGACATCTTCGGGCACCTCCGTGTCTCTTCGGTGATCTCCGTGACATCTTCGCAACATTGTAGCGAACGTGCAACAATGTTGCAATTCGGGGAGCCAGGTGTTCGGCACGTGACAACCCCCAGCCCAAGCAGACGACAGCGAAATTCTGGCAGGAAAACCCCACAGACAGCTCAGTACATGTATCATGTTCAAAAATGACCATCCCCATACCCCATCGGTCCTGACCGAAGAAACACGGAGATCACCCAAGAGACACGAAGATAAACGACATTGTGGAAAAACCCCACAACGGACGTACCCGAAAAGACACGGAGGTGAACGACATTGTGGAAAAACCCCACAGACAGGTCAGTACATATCCTATCATGTTCACAGGTCACGCTCCATTCACCCAGACCGGAAGTGACGTCATATCTACAAGAGCGCCCCCTGGCAGAAAAAAAGGGGAACCAAGAGTTACCTCCCTGGAAAAGGAGGTAGTATATCCTCGCTCCCTACTACTGGTGTCGTACGGTACATGACGAGCTTCAAAGAAAGCGTTACAGGCCAAGAGACATTGACACTTCCAACCGCTTCTTGAGGCTATCTTTCACGTAGCCGTTTTTGGCACGCTCACTCTTCCAAAGTCCGTGATGTTTGAACATCCTAGCTTGTACGTCATTAATTGCTGCCACAGAGGGACCAACAGCACGCAGGCTGTGCAACCCATATATCTTAATATTGGGTATATGCGGTTTCAGTGCTTAAAAAATACTTCTCGTAACCGACTGTAAGACATTGACTTATTTGTTTCCTGAAGTTAACACGAAGCACCTTTACTCACGTTCTAAAAATGAATACATCTCACTCTTCCAAAGTCCGTGATGTTTGAACATTCTATCTTGTACGTCATTAATTGCTGCCACAGAGGGACCAACAGCACGCAGGCTGTGCAACCCATATATCTTAATATTGGGTATATGCGGTTTCAGTGCTTAAAAAATACTTCTCGTAACCGACTGTAAGACATTGGCTTATCTGTTTCCTGAGGTTAACACGAAACACATTTACTCACGTTCTAAAAATGAATACATCCGAATCTTCGGCTATACACGCCATATTTTCAAACAGCCTATTTACAGGACATAATTTGTTACCAGTCTTGGCAATAACTAGCCAAACTCCATCTCTATACACATCAGTCTCTTGATTTTTCAATAAAAATCGACATATAAGCTGAATAGAGTATAATATCACATCTTCGAATGTACAACCGTTCTGCTGATCTACAAAATCCAGCATAGGCAAGCAAGCACATTGTGAATACTCTGGAACTTATTACCTTCCCATTCGTGCTTGAAACATTTTCGTGAGAATTCCACATTCACAGGCTCTTTTTTTTTTCGCAACAGATTTACAATATTTACGTTTTGCTGCTTTTAAGACATTTTAACCATTGTATTTTCGGTAGGATTCGCCACCCCTGCCATTACATGCAAAAAATCTTATGCTAAAGAAAGCATTTTCGATAGTGGCAGAAGACTGATAATTGGCGGTTAGCAATAAGATAAACAGCGCATATTCAATATCGTGTATAAACCGATTGACGGCTGACATTGTGCCATGCATCGGCCCTCAGACTTTGAAAGCCATACTTTACAAATGGTGAAAATCATCCAGTGAAAATATCTCTTTGCCCGGATATGACAAAGGCTTATTGATCGAAGATTTTGACAAAACTCCAAAAAAATATTCTCTGACATTTCAGATATCTCAATCATAATTACATATCACTCAGTGTTATAAACGGGACACAGATCCGATCCCGTTCGCCCTATTATCAGGCACGTACAGCATATAACCATCAAAGGGCACAAGGTCTGATCATTTGTACATGTATTATGTACATACTTCAGTATCCATCTACATTTTATTAGCATATAGGGATGATTTAATTGTAATAATACCCCCGAGACAGCTTGAAAGGGCTTGTAGACACAAGCGGATAGCAGACACTATCAAGTTAAACTATACCATGTGCAATATTTGTCGATGATACAAAGGAAATGCCAGTCATTATATTCCATGTCATAGCCATGTTCAGCTAGTTCATACATTGTGAGCTAATCCATGCAATGTAATCAAGACCACAGAATTATGCAGTTAAACTAAATGTCAACCATTAAATGTTAACTGACTGTGAAATGTCAAATTTGTACACGTATAACTTGAATTTTCAGCATAAAATATGAAGAAAAAAAAAACGACAAGAAATTCTGGATCACATAAGTTACAGTTGCAGCATATCCTATTCTTGTCCAGCGACCTGGAATACAACAATATGCAGTTGCTTTCTGTTCAAATTGGTCAATTTTTATTTTATGAAAAACGTCCGATTTCCGGTCACCAAAATCACCCTTAGGATAACGCTAACAACTCGAAAACCATTTCAGACCCGTGTCTTTCCTACAACATCACTGAACCTAAAATTCGTGAAAATCAAACAATCAAACAATCAAACAAGCCTTTGAACAAAATTGTGTCAGAAATGTTTATATTGTTCATGTCTATAGCGTCATCTAGTGATCAAATGAAAACATGCAAACTCAACCAAGCAGTCCAAGGGAGATAGCAACCAAAGTTTGATCTAAGTCTCCAGTGCTTTCAGAGATATGAACGTTCAAATGACGATGGTGGCGGTGACAATTTTATAATTCAGTGGCCACTGAATAGCAAAAGGAAATATATTACAGCTCCAGTCACAGCATACTTAGGTTGAACTAAGTTTGTTAGAAATATGCAATCAGTATATTTGTCTGTGGGGTCATATGACGTCAGTACGCCGGCATCCTTTTTCACCACCCTTTTAAAGCTGACATGACCTTATTTAATGCACGAATGGTAGCGAAAAAAAAATATTCACACATTTTAGTTCCAGTTGAATAATACCCGGCGGAACTAATCCGAGTGCCGACTCGCTATTCTGCCAACTTCCCAGCCGAGTTCATTTGCCTTCACCGCATATATAAAGCTTGAATCGACTGAGGACCTTGCCAGTTTGAACTGACACTCCTACTGTGCACATCATATTCATGTTGTCGTTGTCTCCAGCCAAAATTCGAGCTCTGTGAGCATCATATCACATTCATTCGCAAACAGTATAAATATATCTGAAAAATGGGCAATAAATCTGGAGAATCTGACAACTATATATACACGATTTAGACATACCTTTCAGTATTTCTTCAACACAATGAAACCTGTTGGTCCCGTCACCAGTTTCTACAGCATTGTATTTCAATTTACCTCAATCGACGAGGAGGGCACACGAGGCGACTGTTTTGGTAATTCTTGAGACTCTACACGATGCACTCCACATGCGATCTCTTTTTGGATACCCAGTATGACGATACTGCTACAGGCCAACCCATGTTGACCGTTTACTGTGCCAAGGGGACAATGCGAGACTTGCTGTTGCTGTTGGAGACTATTTGTGAAAACCGGAATGGCAAATTCCAAAATACGGAGTTACAAATTGAGAGCCCTTATTGCGATTGTCAGCCCGTCCAGTATTTTGACCTATCCACCAGTTGTATAGAAAGGTGAATTCTTTTAGCATTCGTGGTTGGGAAATCTGGCGTATCTGACCTCCAACCTTTGGCCTTCAGTCAGTATGACCACTTGAATAGGTCACTGAAAGTTACGTGAAATGTAGGACTTCGGAAATGGCCGCAGATCTCGACGAATATCCGAAAAAAAAAATACTTTACATCTAGTCAAATGAGTCTAGATAAACCATCTTAGGTCCACATGGGTTGTGCAGGGTCTCGTATTGAAGCGTTCGTCGAGGGTTCTTCAGGCCAGGTTACTGGGAGGTGGATGCAAAATGGTATTCTGGACAAACACAAAATTCGGAATAATGGATAAAATTCGGAATAATGGATATTACAGGACATGTCGCCAGCAATGGTCACTTCACCTTTTTTTACACGGGTTGTGGGATAGCGCGGGCGATAGGTTGCGCTCAGTAGGGCATGATTAGTCTAGCCTGACAAGTTACCACCTCTTGCATGTTATCGGAGTTACGGAACTAGATGTGACTGAATGATGGGGTTAGGTACAAATGAGTGAGTCACTGAGTGAATCGTGCCCAGTGCACGGCTCTAATGATGGGAAGTAAGATTCCCACACTCATACACCCAACTAAATCTAACATCTAATGTCTTATCTCCTAGACGCAATCGAATGAGAGAAAGAAGGATTAACAGCAACAGCAACAACAACGAGCATTTTGCGTTTACACAACAAGCATTCTGTGTATTACACATTTTATTTATTCCCTACGTCATCACATGGTAACAAAGCTGTGGGATTCGCGATGGGTGCGGTTACAATTCGCCTATGCTATTGTTAGTGTATCAAACGCATCCTCGACCAGTGTTCGCTCTTGTTCGTATGAAATGATCATCCATTCGTTCTGCTCTATTCCTAAGCGTCTTCGGACAGTCCAGAGTACTGTAATGCCAACATATCCTGGAACTGCTGTTTTCATAATTTGACCGCGGTTCTCACCGCCTCTGTGGGTGGTAACCCTAAATCCGCTTCTAATGATGACGTCATTTCTATGTATGACATCACTTACAATCTATATTGTATCAGCGGCACCCCCAGGTGAGGACACATCCGTAAAAGGATATCGTTTTGGGCGATGACATGACTTCCATCAAGGGTCAATGTCCAATCCTCAAAAAATGTGTCCATCTAGCCACAGAACTCAGTAGGTGGGAAACTGATCTCTGACCTAGCGGATTTCTGGGAGTGGAAACGGGATCACGTTCGTGCATGCACACAATTAATTTGCGGCGGAACTTTTCTTCAATATGGCTGCACCCTGTGAGGTTGACAATACCGCCCCACGGCACCAACTACTATTATTCAACATAGAAATATTTTTGTATAAATTGAATGCATTGTCTTCTTATGATTACAATTAACTTCGTTACACAATGAAATGCCACCGAATCGCTGGATTATCAAAGGCACTATTTCGTAGACGGCTCACTACGTGATTGCCGTACGCTCCTCATGGGAGGCTTTTTGTTCGTTCTATGTGAACTGCGACCCCACCCACTGACAACTGAAAGCACGGCTGCTGATAAACAAACTACCTTTCAGGGAATGAAACGCAACCCTAATAGGCTAGTGGAAAACGATGTCGACGTACTGACAAGAAGTCGTATGACCCCAAAGACAAATATATACGGACTGCATATTTATAAAACCATGACCCTGTGATTTTGTACCCCACCCAAACCTGAGTGAGGAAGACTACGAATCTACCTTATTTTATCAGACCAACAGTTACGTTACCCGAAATGCCGTCGACGAGCGTTCAATTCGAGATCCTGCACGACAAAAATGGACCCCATATTGTGATATAGGCTCATTTGCCTGGGTGTACGGTCCATTTTTTTCGAATTTTTTAGATGTCCGGTTGTTGTTTTTTTTAAGCCTCTGTTTTGCATCCACCCGCCAGTCAGGTGATCAGAAATGACCGACAGTCAACGATCAAGGGTCATTTTCGCTTAATTCATCCACCCGATTTCCCAACAAAGAATGCTAAGAGATTTCGCATTTCTATACTACTGATGGATGAGTTAAAAATGGACGGGGTGACAATCACAATCAATGTAGCTTTCAGTTTATACCTCCGTCTTTAGGAATTTGCAATTGAGTGCGGGCAGGCCTGATTAGTAGACATAAAATATAACAATTCTTACTTTGGAATGAAATTTCCGAATTACAGTATTTTGAAGTCGGTATCAATTCACAGCTGAATTCACAGCGCAATCGAATTGCACCATATCGAGCCTCAACTGATAATCATGAAATAGAATGAACAGTTGCCCCTTCGTGTTTTTGGCGAGGGAGGTAAATTGAAAAACAAGGCCGGAGAAGTCTGTGTCGGGATGGAGCCTACTATAGAAAAGTGATCCATGTTTCGAGGAAAACTCACCGGTATGTCTGAATCGTGTTTGAATAGTCATATCCCTAATTATATTGCCCAGGTTTTTCAAGATATCTTTATATTGTGTGGGCGTTATTGTGCTATAGCATATGCTGCTCACAGTCCGAATATGTGCTGGTGACAACAACAACTGCATAAATATGATGTGGACTGTCCGAGAGTCTGTTCAGACTGGCAAGGTCCTCTGTCGATTCAGGCTTTATATATGCGGTGAAGGCAAATGTACTCGGCTGAGAAGTTGGCAGAATGGCGACGTGAACTCGGCACTCGGATTAGTTCCGCCGGGTATTATTCAACTGGAACTAAAACCTGTGAATATTTTTTTTTCGCTACCATTCGTGCATTAAATAAGGTCATGTCAGCTTTAAGGTGGAGAACGAAGCGCTTGATCGGCGTAGGGCCCCGCAGGTATATGTTCTGAATACGAATATGCATTCTATAAAATCTTCCTCGTTTGGGCTGTTTTTTTTTGACCATCTGACGGTCACATAGTTCATCATCTCCCAACAGATGACTTGATAGGGCTTTTACATCACGGTCCTGAAATATTTGTATCTAATACCGTTCAAGTCGGTGCACAGCCAGAAAAATGATAATACTTATCACCCTAAAATGGTGATGACAGCATCACCCAAAAAAGGTCTTGAGTTAGAGCCATCAATCTTTTCCACCATGACCTTAAAAGAGTAATGGCTATCACCTTAAAAAGGGTGACGGCTATCACCCTAAAAGGTTGATCAACAAGGAGTGCAACGTTTAGGTCATCGCCCTGAAAGGGTAATGGCTATCACCCTAAAAGGGTGACGACCTGCAAGACACAAGCCGTCAACAGTTTTCAAATATGCCAACAAGACATCATGATGTTCCCAAAAATATCAAATCCGTATCACTGATCAGTATTCTTAATCCTTATGATATACGTTGTAAAGTCTTTATCTTGAGCATGACGTAGCTCAATCACGCTTTGATTGTGACTGTTCATATGAACACTATGAGGATCCTGAAATACATAGGTTCATACGGCCCGTAGCCACATAGATCTTACACGCCACACTCGTATTTTTGCTATCAGCATGCGATATGTATCGCCAAATTTGAGAAAATTATGTGGAGGCGCTTAATTATATAGCCCTGTCTGCAAGAATGTTTTGTGACGTTGATTAAAATCGTCATATTTTACACAGGATCTAGCAAATGACACTAGATGAGATATGTATACGCCAAATGTAGGTATACCTCTGGTATATTACTGCCCACATGATCTCTTTTGACGTAAAGTGCACGAGAGAGAAGGTCCGCTTGATTTTTATAGAGATACAGGTCTAAATAAGATGTGCCGCTAGGGTCAGCTGTAGTTTCGTTAAAATCGACATTTATTTAGCGATTATACACAGAAAACGATCGTCTATATAGCGTTTGGTGAATGAGAAGGAACGGGCCTTGAAATAATCTGTTTTTGAAGTCGTATTCATAAGAGAACAGATATAGGTCAGCCAAAAGCGGTGCACAATTAGCACTCATTGAAATACCTATATGCTGTTGATATATATTGTATTGCTAAATTTCACGAACAATTCGACCAACTCTATAAACAGAGAAACTTCCGATGAATGGTGGCATGAGCAATCGGAATATAGCTTAAAAATAGGCAGTTTCGGGTCGGAGATTTGGGTAATGGTGGTCGAATGTTAGGGGGAGTAATGGGTAGGATGTGCGTATTTAATTGATTTTTAATAGAAATTACAACTGGATGGGTATCGCGACCGTTGATTAACTTTTTCCGGTAAATTCATCGAGGGCATGCGCACTCGTCCTGGGGTGGGCGTTTTTGGGTATAGGTGAGTCAGAGTAACTTCTTGAAGCCCTCGTGGTGTAGACTATGGTTGACGTGGTTTTTACCGGAAATGATGTAAATCTGCGCATGTGCAGTAGTGGAGAAAGGGCCTTTAAGGTAAGAGTTTTCAGTGAATTGTGGCGATCCGCGATCAAAATGTGGCCTGGTTGGTATCCTGTTGGCGCCCTTATCGGAATCAGAATCACATGCCCACTCGCGGATTAGTAGATGAAGGATAGTTTCGGATGTGCGTATGTGCACGCAGCACATGGTAGAGATAGGGTACTTTCGATGTGGGTGACTGGACCTCCGGTAGCTATACGGAAACTCTTATGATACTTTTGTCTGATGAACGTGCGTTAACGCCCGCTAACGCCTAACTTAAAGCTTCAATGCCCCAGTAAAATAGATTAGGACTGACGGATCTACATACCCCATGGAATGGATACTAATTCATCGCAATGAAATGGCGCTCGTCAACGACCTTCGTTAAGTTTTAAGGTCCTACCTCCACTAAAACTCCCTACGTTTCCCTTCCGACCAATTAGTTCCCACCATGTTTTGACTCCATCAGATGAAAGAAAGAAAAATCAACACGTTCACAAGTTTTCATATAGTTATTTTCTCCGATGTTTCATCATACCTAAGCTGGGGTAGCCGCCCTGGTTATGTTTATGTTGGTGTTTATTGTGTTTGTGTTGGTCAGATTCTCTCTTGTCCAATGGCAAGCCGCCATTTTTGTGTCTCAATATTCGACGTTTGTTTGGTCTCAAAGTTCGTTCCGTGATCATCGTCCGTTGGTCCACCTCTATGCGTCAGTCCAGGATACCTTAGGGGCGACATGCCCTGGAACAGCTGTTTGCTCAGTTTTACCGCCTTCTTCAGGGCCTCTGTGGGTGTGATAGCACCAGATCCTCTTCCCAGTGAAAATTGGTTTCCTTACTCTAAGAATTTCATCACCCATGACATCTTGCTTCATCCCGTTGGGTCGCTGTCCGTCATGGAATATGGATGCTTTACTTTACTTCATGAACCCATAGCGGGACTCGGCGGTGTCTCTTGGTTGTGTGTACAGTGAAGGTGTTTGAACATATTGTCGCTACGAGAGAATGTTTTCTTACAGAACGTACACGTACTCGACCTGTTGATTACTCGGATATTAGATATGGACTGATGATGGGCACGTGCTAAAACCCTATATGTACACCACCGTCAGTAGTAGGGTAAGCGTATTTAAAGTCACATTTTCCAGGGAGGTAACTCTTGGTGGCCATAGGTGGCGTTGTGGTTATGGATTGCATCAGCATTGGCTGGGTGTCAAGTTTTGACCACTATAGTTCTGGCAACCTTAGACCTTGTATTCCTCCGCGATGATGCGGTCATGTCTGGCGGTGATGCGGTCTGCCTCCGCAGAGAAAAAGTAGTCCCCAGAATTCAAATACGCTGCATGGTCCGATTGGGTCATCTGAGGTATCAATGTGAAGCATTCGTCGAGGCGCATCTGATGGGCTGGATGTGGGGTTGAAATATTGTCCTTCTGCGCATGCGCGGTAGACAAAGGGTATGGTAATAGACGTTTTGGGGTCTAGGTGGGCCACTAATGGTCCTATGGAGTCGTATGAGGTATCAATGTGAAGCATATGTGAGGGGGCGTCCGCCTGGACTAGTGTGTCGGCCGTTGTCAACATTCTGCGCATGCGCAGACAGGGAATTGTGGGAAAATGGTATGGAAATACACGTTTTGGGGTCTGGGTGGGCCACTAGTGGTCCTATGGAGTCGTATGAGGTATCAATGTGAAGCATTCGTGAAGGAGCATCCGACGGGGTGGGTGAGACGTGGAACTGACGTCGTTCTACGCATGCGCAGTAGACCAAGGTTATGGAAATCGACGTTTTGGGATCTAGGGGAGCCCCTAGTTGTCCGATGGAGTCGTATGAGATATCAATGTGAAGCATATGTGAGGGGCATCCGCCTGGACTAGTGTCTCGGCCGTTGTCAACATTCTGCGCATGCGGAGACAGGGAATTGTGGGAAAAGGGTATGGAGATAGACGTGTTGGGGTCTAGGTGGGCCACTATTGGTCCTATGGAGTCGTATGAGGTATCAATGTGAAGCATTCGTGAAGGAGCATCCGACGGGGTGGGTAAGACGTGGAACTGACGTCATTCTGCGCATGCGCAGTATACAAAGTGTATAGAAATAGACGTTTTGGGATCTAGGTGAGCCCCTAATGGGCCGATGGAGTCGTATGAGGTATCAATGTAAAGCAGTCGTGAAGGAGCATCTGCCTGGACTGATGTGTCGTCCGTGTTCAACATTCTGCGCATGCGCAGACAGGGAATTGTGGGAAAAGGGAATGGAAATAGACGTTTTGGGGCTTAGGTGAGCCACTATTGGTCCGTTGGAGTCGAGTGAGGTATCAGTGTGAAGCACACGTGAGGGAGCATCCGACTGGGTGGATGTGGGGTAGGAATATCGGCATTCTGCGCATGCGCAGGCAGGCCGTAGTAGGGAAATAGACATTTTGGGGCCGATATGGCCCACTAGTGGTCCAAATGGGTTGTGGGAGGTGTCAAAGTGAAGCTTTTGTGGGGTAGACTCAGAATGGCGTGTTTTTTATTGCAAGTCGCGTCAATCTGCGCATGCGCAGTTGGGTGTAGTAAGTAAAGTGGCCATTTTGGGGCAGTGAAGGAAGGAACTCATGTACTTCAAGATCCTCATGGTGCTCATATGAACAGTCACAATCAAAGCGTGACTGAGATACATCATTCTCTAGATAACGACTTTACAAGGAATATTATGGATTAAGAATACTGATCAGCGATACGGATTTTATATTTTTGGAACATCATGATATCTTGTCGGCATCAATGAAAACTGTTGACCGCTTCTCTCTTGCAGGAAACTAGCCTATGTTTATGTATACTATGGTTGTCTTTTTGAATTTGGTGCTAATTC
This sequence comes from Hanleya hanleyi, assembly GCA_036873755.1. Classification (NCBI taxonomy): domain Eukaryota; kingdom Metazoa; phylum Mollusca; class Polyplacophora; order Lepidopleurida; family Hanleyidae; genus Hanleya; species Hanleya hanleyi. The sequence goes on from JAVTVY010033073.1 coordinate 104,054, forward strand.
TGTTATATGGATATAGAATAGGTCTTTGGATTATGGACGCGGATATTCTTTAATGGACGACGGCTGAATTATGAATGACGGACTTGACGCTTGTATTTAGTGTATTTAGAGATGGACCACTATTGCTCCGAATGCATCGTGTGGGGTGTCATGTTTTAGATCTCGGGGTGTAGACCCCGATTTGAAGGATGTCCACTCCATCTGTGACGTCATCGGTGACGTCATCAGTAGGAGTAGTAGCCAAAGTGGGCATTTTGGGGATGTGAAGGAAGGTGTATTGGGGATGGAAATGGACCATCCTTGGTCCGAATGCGTCGTATGAAGTGGCATCTTGTAGCACCGCCCGCCAACGCCAAGCTCAACGCTTCAACGCCCTGGTGAATTAGCCCAAAAGCTCTGATTTTCAAGGAATTGTCACTAATTCATTGGAAATGCAGTGACGCCCGTCAACGTCCGCCTCAACGCCCTAGCATAACGCCTTGACGCCATGATATAGACAGATGAGAGAAAAACAACAACAACAACAAGGATGACAGATGAGAGAACAACAACAACAACAAGTTTCCATATAGTTTATTCTCCCCAATGTTACATCATACCCACGCTGGGGCAGCCGCGCTGGGTATGTTTACAATTCGAGAAGACTCTTGTCCAATCAGAGACCGCCATTTGGCGCTGTATCTGTCATATTCGTTCTTGCCCGTTAGATGTATCTCGGCTGCTCTTGTCCAATCATAAACCGTCCTTAAGAAAGTCCCATCTTCGGCCATGTTCGCTCTCATCCGTTTGTTCTAATCGTCGTCGGGCAGGCCTGGATATTTTTCGGGCAGCATGTACTGAAACAGTTGTTTGCGCATTCTGATCGCATTTTCCAGGGCCTCGGTGGGTGGTAGCCCCATATTCTCTGCCAAGTGACGCTTGGTCTTCATGATGGACCTGTGCGGGGTGTCGCATTTCATTTCAAGCGGTAGTAAGGTATACTGTTCATAGATCGCCATGGCTGTTTTCCTGATGCAGGGGCGCATTTGGGTGTACGCCTGTTGTAAGTTATCCTGCTCCGCGTCCTCGATCGCTGCAGCGTGAGTATTGATAGCTGCTGTCACAATACGATCCCAAAAGGTAGGTTCTGCCTCACTTTCCTGGGATGTAGGCTGACTATCTGAGGTCAAGCTCTCCGTATCAGTAGACAGACTGTCAGCAATCTCTGTTTCGGTATCAGTCGATACAGTCTCAGCAGTCTCTGTATCAGCATCCGCCTCAACGGACTTCTCGGAGTCTTCAATCCCATGTATATTTTTCTGGTGTCGCATCATATCGTAATGTCTGGCGAACGTGCGTTCACACTCAGAACAAGTATAAGCCATGTTGACGGTTGAACGTCGACTGTGCGTGTTTTGGGAATACACTTGCTTTCATAGACAGTAACGCCCGCCAACGCCCACTGGTACGCCTTAACGCCCTATCTGTACGCCTTAACGCTCGTGTCAACGATTTAACACACTTTCTTAACGCTTTAACGTCGTTTAATGATGCGTCCGAATAAATGTTGCTTTTGTGCTATTGCTCTGACATACGCCGCTTTCCAGTTCATGCCCGAGGTTTTCAACATCGACGCTGTTTTTTCGATTTCCATATGAACCGCATCCTTATCCAACAATTTAATATGTGTCACGAGGTCGACATACTGCTGACTTAAAGCCCGTCTTAGTCTGGGTGCCAATCTGTTATGGGCTAAAATTGCGGCTTCTTTTGTCGAACATCCTTTGTGTTGAAACTTGTTTTCTGCGTCCCTCAACGTCTCGCTCATCTCGGCGTCCATACTTTCTTTTAACAAATCCTTCCATACACTCGAGTTCACATTATGTTCATTCCCTTGTACGGGTTCGGGTTGGTCCTTCACGGTTGGGTGATATTCCGGGACTGATGGTATGAAGCGGACCCGCTGTATGGGGTGGGTTGCTGCTGCTGCTCTGCCAGGAGTGGACTCGGCGGATGGTGTAGGGGTATATGACGCTGCGGTGATCTCTCGCCGCGTAACAGGTGGGTCGTCAACCGACGATCGTCGGGGGTATGGGCTTTTAAATCTACGAACAGGTAGCCGTACGGACGACTTGTCGCCCCTTGAAACGCCTGCATGAAATGGTCGATGTTCTGAGGATAAATTCGACTACGAAACACACGGATTTGTGCTCTGTCAATGGGATTGGAGAACAACACAAAGTATTGGCAGTTCAAGGCAATATCTCTGGACGCCTTCCCTTGAGGAAAGAGATTCTGGGTCAAATAGATGACGGACAGATTCCGATGATGGGATCCTTTAGTAAACAAGTCGGCGACGTGTGAATTGTCCTTGGCTGCACTCATCAGATGATCTAGCACTACCACGTTGGTCTGCTCGGGGTCAAAGTAATACGGTTCGTTTATGTCATGGGGAATCCCTGGGACGAAGCTCACGTTCTGTAACCTTGTAGTTTCGTAGGCGGGCTGCCATTGGCTATAACACCGAACAACACGTGTCGGAGCTGGGGTTGCCACGCCTTTCTCTAAGAACTTCATCACCCGGGACGTCTTTCCACATGCCGTAGGGCCGCTCACCGTCATCGTATAGGGATGCTCTACTGCTCTTGTTGGACCTATAGCGGGACTCGGCTGTGTCTCTCGGTTGTGTTTGCGTTGAATGTGCCTGAGCATACTATCGAGACGAGAGAAGGTTCTCTGACAGAACGTACACGTACACGACATGTCGATTAGTCGACCAATACATATGGACTGATGAGAAACACATGTTCATTCCTATATTTACAGACACTACCACCACCACCACCACCACCAATCACCAACACCACCACCACACACCACCACCAACACCACCACCACACACCACCTCCACCACCACCAACACCAACACCACCACCGGGCGCTGACGGGCGTCAACGCCCGGTGGTGGTGGTAGCTCCCGTGTGGCAGAGCCCTTTGATTGGAGCTCTTGGAGCTCAAAGCTTGTTGAGCTCAGAGCTCGGAAATGAAGTTATCGCATGCATGCGCGCGTACCTGTGCTGCACCCGCACCCTGGTGTACCCTATTCCCTACGGGCTATAGGGCACAGGGTGCACCACAGGTACGCGCGCATGCATGTGGAAAGACGTCCTGGGTGATGAAGTTCTTAGAGGAAGGTGTGGCAACCCCAGCTCCGACACGTGTTGTTTGGTGTTATAGCCAATGGCAGCCCGCCTACGAAACTACAAGGTTACAGAATGCGAGCTTCGTCCCAGGGATTCCCCACGACATAAACGAACCGTATTACTTTGACCCCGAGCAGACCAACGTGGTAGTGCTAGATCATCTGATGAGTGCGGCCAAGGACAATTCACACGTCGCCGACTTGTTTACTAAAGGATCCCATCATCGGAATCTGTCCGTCATCTATTTGACCCAGAATCTCTTTCCTCAAGGGAAGGCGTCCAGAGATATTGTCTTGAACTGCCAATACTTTGTGTTGTTCTCCAATCCCATTGACAGAGCACAAATCCGTGTGTTTGGTAGTCCAATTTATCCTCAGAACATCGACCATTTCATGCAGGCGTTTCAAGGGGCGACAAGTCGTCCGTACGGCTACCTGTTTGTAGATTTAAAAGCCCATACCCCGGAAGATCGTCCGCTGATGACCCACCTGTTACCCGGCGAGAGATCACCGCAACGTCATATACTCCTACACCATCCGCCGATTCCACTCCTGGCAGAGCAGCAGCAGCAACCCACCCCCATACAGCGGGTCCGCTTCATACCATCAGTCCCGGAATATCACCCAACCGAGAAAGACCAACCCGAACCCGTACAAGGGAAGGAACATAATGTGAACTCGAGGCTATGAAGGATTTTTTCAAAGAAAGTATGGACGCCGAGATGGGCGAGACGTTGAGGGCCACAGAAAACAAGTTTCAAAACAAAGGATATTCGAAAAAAGAAGCCGCAATTTTAGCCCATAACAGATTGGCACCCAGACTACGACGGGCTTTACGTCAGCAGTATGTCGACCTCGTGACACATATGAAATTGTTGGATAAGGATGCAGTTCATATGGAAATCGAAAAAACAGCGTCGATGTTGAAAACCTCGGGCATGAACTGGAAATCGGCGTATGTCAGAGCAAAAGCACAAAAGCAACATTTGTTCGAACGCATCATTAAACGACGTTAAAGCGTTAAGAAAGTGTGTTAAAGCGTTGAGACGAGCGTTAAGGCGTACAGATAGGGCGTTACGGCGTAACAGTGGGCGTTGGCGGGCGTTACTGTCTAAAACAAGTGTATTCCCAAAACACGCACAGTCGACGTTCAAGCGTCAACATGGCTTATACTTGTTCTGAGTGTGAGCGCACGTTCACCAGACATTACGATATGGTGCGACACCAGAAAAATATACATGGGATTGAAGACTCCGAGAAGTCCGTTGAGGCGGATGCTGATACAGAAACTGCTGAGACTGTATCGACTGATACCGAAACAGAGATTGCTGACAGTCTGTCTACTGATTCGGAAAGTGAGGCAGAACGTACCTTTTGGGATCGTATTGTGGCAGCAGCTATCAATACTCACGCTGCAGTGATCGAGGACGCGGGATAGGATTACAAGCGTCTAGTCCGTCATTCATAATCCAGCCGTCGTCCATTAGAGAATATCCGCGTCCATAATCCAAAGACCTATTCCATATTCCATATAACAGTATTAGCACCAAATTCAAAAAGACAATCATGGTATACATAAACATAGGCTTGTTTCCTGCAGAGAGAAGCGGTCAACAGTTTTCAATGATGCCGGCAAGACATCATGATGTTCCAAAAATATCAAATCCGTATCGCTGATCAGTATTCTTAATCCATAATATTCGTTGTAAAGTCGTCATCTAAAGAATGATGTATCTCAGTCACGCTTTGATTGTGACTGTTCATATGAGTATCATGAGGAACTTGAAGTGCATGGGTTCATACGGCCCCTAGCCCCGGGTTAACCGGAATTAGACACAAGTTACGAAATAATAATAACTTACAACAGGCGTACACCCAAATGCGCCCCTGCATCAGGAAAACAGCCATGGCGATCTATGAACAGTATACCTTACTACCGCTTGAAATGTAAGGCGACCCCACGCACAGGTCCATCATGAAAACCAAGCGTCACTTGGCAGAGAATATGGGGCTACCGCCCAGCGAGGCCCTGGAAAATGCGATCAGAATGCGCAAACAACTGTTTCAGGACATGCTGCCCGAACAATATCCAGGCCTGCCCGACGACGATTAGAACAAACGGATGAGAGCGAACATGGCCGAAGATGGGACTTTCTTAAGGACGGCTTCTGATTGGACAAGAGCAGCCGAGAATACATCTAACGGGCAAGAACGAATATGACAGATACAGCGCCAAATGGCGGTCTCTGATTGGACAAGAGTCTTCTCGAATTGTAAACATGTCCAACGCGGCTCCCCCAGCGTGGGTATGATGTAACATTGGGGAGAATAAACTATATGAAAATTTGTTGTTGTTGTTGTTCTCTCATCTGTCATCCTTGTTGTTGTTTTTCTCTCATCTGTCTATATCATGGCGTCAAGGCGTTATGCGTTTAGGCGGATGTTGACGGGCGTCACTGCATTTCCAATGAATTAGTGACAATTCCATTAAAATCAGAGCTTTTGGGCTAATTCACCAGGGCGTTGAAGCGTTGAGCTTCGCGTTGGCGGGCGTTGCTACCAGATGCCACTTCACACAACGCATTCGGACCAAGGATGGTCCATTTCTACCCCAAAACGCCTTCCTTCACACCCCCAAAATGCCCACTTTGGCTACTACTCCTACTGATGACGTCACCGATGACGTCACAGATGGAGTGGACATCCTTCAAATCGGGGTCTACACCCCGAGAGCTACAAAATGACACCCCACACGACGCATTCGGAGCAATAGTGGTCCATCTCTCAAATACCTTCCTTCACTGCCCCAAAATGGCCACTTTACTTACTACACCCAACTGCGCATGCGCAGATTGACGCGACTTGCAATAAAAAACACGCCATTCTGACTCTACCCCACAAAAGCTTCACTTTGACACCTCCCACAACCCATTTGGACGACTAGTGGGCCATATCGGTCCCAAAATGTCTATTTCCATACCACCCAGTCGGATGCTCCCTCACGTGTGCTTCACATTGATACCTCACTCGACTCCAACGGACCAATAGTGGCCCACCTAAACCCCAAAACGTCTATTTCCATTCCCTTTTCCCATAATTCCCTGTCTGCGCATGCGCAGAATGTTGAACACGGCCGACCCATCAGTGCAGGCAGATGCTCCTTCACAACTGCTTTACACTGATACCTCATACGACTCCATCGGCCCATTAGGGGCTCACCTAGATCCCAAAACGTCTATTTCCATACACTGTATACTGCGCATGCGCAGAATGACGTTAGTTCCACGCCTTATCCACCCCGTCGGATGCGCCTTTACGAATGCTTCACATTGATACCTCATACGACTCCATAGGACCAATAGTGGCCCACCTAGACCCCAAAACGTCTATCTCCATACTCTTTTCCCACAATTCCCTGTCTGCGCATGCGCAGAATGTTGACAACGGCCGAGACACTAGTCCAGGCGGATGCCCCTCACATATGCTTCACATTGATACCTCATACGACTCCATCGGACAACTAGGGGCTCCCCTATATTCCAAAACGTCTATTTCCATAACCTTGGTCTACTGCGCATGCACAGAATGACGTCAGTTCCACGTCTCACCCACCCCGTCGGATGCTCCTTCACGAATGCTTCACATTGATACCTCATACGACTCCATAGGACCACTAGTGGCCCACCCAGACCCCAAAACGTCTATCTCCATACCCTTTTCCCACAATTTCCTGTCTGCGCATGCGCAGAATGTTGACAACGGCCGAAACACTAGTCCAGGCGGATGCCCCCTCACATATGCTTCACATTGATACCTCATACGACTCCATCGGCCCATTAGGGGCTCCCCTAGCTCTCAAAACTTCTATTTCCATACCCTTTGTCTACTGCGCATGCGCAGAATGACGATATTCCAACCCCACACCCACTCCGTCGGATGCCCCGTCGCATCTGCTTCACATTGATACCTCATACGCCACCATAGGAACATTAGTGGCCCACCTAGATCCCACAACGTCTATTTCCATACCCTTTTTCTACCGCGCATGCGCAGAATGACAATATTTCAACCCCACACCCAGCCCATCAGATGCGCCTCCACGAATGCTTCACATTGATACCTCAGACGACCTAATCGGACAATGCAGCGTATATGAATTCTGGGGACTACTTTTTCTCCGCGGAGGCAGACCGCATCACCGCCAGACATGACCGCATCACCGCGGAGGAATACAAGGTCAAAGGTTGCCAGAACTATAGTGGTCAAAATTTGGCACCCAGCCAATGCTGATGCAATCCATAACCACAACGCCACCTATCGCCACCAAGAGTTACCTCCCTGGAAAATGTGACTTTAAATACGCTTACACTACTACTACCGTCACCACTGCCACTAAGGCAACCACCACCCCAACCGCTATCACCACCACCAAAACCATCACGGACGCCACCGGGTCACCATCCCCATACCCTATGGATATGCTGGAGTCCACCGGGTTATTTATTGACTTCTAAGGAATTTCGAGGTCTGACTTCATCCCAAGAGCGATCCATACTGTTGTAAATAATATCTCTTAAAGTTTATCTCTTGTAAATGTGTATACGTATCACCAGTTGAAGATAACTCTTGTATTGTGTTCTGTTATAAGAATAAAACCAAGTTTTGCACTACGAAGGTGTGATGTGTTTTTTTTTCTTCATGGCTCGCTGAATTATCTCGCTTGCTGATTGGTCCGGTAGACTGAGCCACTGAAATGACTGCGGAGTATTAAATGTACGACTGAAATCTAACAGAACCGAAACTGCCGTCACAAAACGTCAAATAACACTGACGTGACGCGGAGTACATTAACATTGAAGTAACTGGTGAAGCAAGTTAACATTGAAGTGACTGGGAGCATTTGAAGGTACAATTGACCTCTAACAACGCCGGAATTGACGTCACAAAGTTACCGGTGATTAATGCGAAGAGAACGCACGGTCAAATTGCATATCACGTGATCAGGGGGAGAAAACTTCGCAGGTATGTCAATGTTCCTCGATTAGCCCTTGCCTTCTCTTCGAATTAATTTCCTGTATTGTCCGGTAACTTTGTGAAGTCACTTCCGGTGTTGTCAGAGGTCAATCTTACCTTTAAATACTCCCAGTCGCTTCAATGTTAATTTACTCCCCATGCGCACTTCAATCACCCTTTTCACACATATTTACAATAATAAGGATCGCTCGTGGGTAGAGTCAGACCTCGGAAGCCATCAGAATTGAAGGAATACCTCGATGGGCTTAGGAGTGTACCAAAGGGTATGGTGGTGGTGGCAGCGGTTGTGGTGATGGCAGCGGTTGTGGAGATAACAGTGTCAGTAGTATACAAAGAGTATATTGACTCAATGGCTCTTCACTGCGCATGTGCAGAAAAAAAGCGGAAGTGCGCAGGTCTGTGTGCGCAGGTCTGCGCATGAGTCTGCGCAAGTGTGGTTGTGAGTGTGTGACGTCACTTCCGGTCTCTGTGGGTCTGCATTGGTGCATTGTGGGTATATTTTCGGGACAAATCCTAAATTTACATACACCCACTCTCCCATCCCGTGATGTCGAAAGGGAAACCCCACAGCAAGCGGAGCCGCCATTTTGTTTGTTTATATTTTGCCGAGATATATTAGACATGTAAAATCCGTGTTGCGCTTTTTATATTTTCGGGACAAATCCTAAATTTACATACACCCACTCCCCCATGCCGTGATGTCGAAAGGGAAACCCCCACAGCATGGTCATAATAACATGGTACAACACCTATAGATTATGTTTATTTCGTGCCAATACGGTTTTGGGGAAACCTGTATGGAGACACTGAGGGGTCCCCACTGGCCATTTAACATGGGCAAACAGATGGCGATATTGTCGGGGACCATCCTCTATACATGGATGATTGAGAAAGGCAAATAAGGGCTATCTATTGGCCCGGAGAGGGCCGGATATTGCCGGAGATTACCGGGCATTGCCGGAGACGACTGGAGAGTGCCGAAGATTAAGACGCAGCGTATTTGAAATCTCGGGAATACCTTCTGTCCGCGGAAGCTTCTCCCCGAGCCGCATCACCGCCAGACCGCGTCACCGCGGAGGAATACATGCCCCCAAAGGTCATTTCTAGATCACGTGACCAGAAGTGCCGGAACTATAGTGAACTTGTCCTCTGTGACCTCAGGGCTACCCGGATGTTCACGCATGTTCCAGGTCCCTGGATGTAAGGCTGATGCAATTGGAACTCTTCTGTGTTCGGAGGTAGTTTTTGGTCATTCCATCGCTCTAAACCGGAAGTGACGTCACACCCTAACAACCACACTTGCGCAGATCCACAGTACCAGGGGGTGCCACCAAACCACGTGACCTAACCACAATGCACAAATGCAGAGCCACAGAGACCGGAAGTGACGTCACACCCTCACAACCACACTTGCGAAGACCCATGTGCAGACCTGCGCACACAGACCTGCGCACTTCCGTTTTTTTTATCTGCGCATGCGCAGTGAAGAGCCATTGAATCAATATACTCTTTGTATACTACTAGTGTCTGTATATACAGGGGTGTACAACACCAGTCCATATCTATTGTCCGTGTAATCAATGTCGAGTACATGTACATTACCGGTATCTCACAAGACCTTCTCTCATCGCGACAATATGCTCAGACACCTTCACTGTAAGCACAATCAAGACACCGCATTTAAATGAATTAATGTCAATTCCATCGGATATGCAGACCCATTATTTCAGTACGATGCTGAAGTGTTAAGTTAGGCGTTGGCGGGCATTAAAGGAGTTCTTACCTTATTTTTAAGTTTAACTATATTTATCAGCAATTGTATTCCAAAACTTATTATATAAACTTGATATTTTTTAATATTAGACAAAAGTACCTTAAGACTATCCGTATAGATCCTGAGGTACCTTAAGACTATCCGTATAGATCCTGAGGGTCCATCCACCCACATTCAAAAATACCCTTTCTCTACTACTCCGAGAGTGCACAAGCGCGTATCACCCCAAGTCTGTCTCCAAGAGTGTCAATAGGATACCATCCATGCCACATTTTGACCATGGATGACCCACAACTCCCTGAAAACCCTAACATCAAATGCCCTTTCTCTACTACTACACGACTTCGCAGATTGACATTGTTGGTCACGCCAATCATATTCTACACCAGGAGCGCTTCAATGCGATATCATGCATGGCCCATTTCGACCATGGATGACTCACCTATACCCAAAACGTCCATCCCGGGCCTTCCTGGTGATTCAAGCAAGGGCTAGGAGACACCCCCAGTTACTCACACCCTATAATTTACTCCTAAAAAATTCGATCTGTCTGTGCCGGTTGCACGCGTACGTGACGACTGGTCAGTAGTAGGAAAAGCGTAAATTGCCTCTCATTTGTGGGGCGCTCACTTCCTGTTGTGTGGAGCGCTGCTCTCAGCCAATCAGAAGCGAGTATTTTGACCCCGTGCATTATGGGACATATCCAAGATGGCGGCGTCTGCCTTCTGGTTCAAGATGGCGGCACGTTCGGACCTTTTTTTAACCTTAACTTTTCATGGGGTATGGGGGGGTAGTCTTTTTTTTTTTATGTTACTATGGGTTGTTTGGTCTTGTTTCCTTCGTCTCGCCATGTAGAACACGATGGGAGGGGTCTCGGAGGTAAGCGGTGGAATTTTTCGAAATGTACCGGGTAGGTCTGTATATAGGCCCATACTGGCTATGGGGGTATAGGTCCATACTGGGAAATTTTTCGTGGGTTTTACTATGGGTTGTTTGGTCTTGTTTTCTCGTATCGCCACGAAAAACACGATGGGAGGGGTCTCTGAGGTAAGCGGTGAAAATTTTCGAAAAGTACCGTGTAGGTCTGTATATAGGCCCATATAGCCCCATTCTGGCTATGGGGGTATAGGTTCATACTGGGAAATTTTTCGTGGGTTTTACTATGGGTTGTTTGGCCTTGTTTTTCTCGTCTCGCCACGAAAAACACGATAGGAGGGGTCTCGAAGTTAAGCGGTGAAATGTTTTGAAAAGTACCGGGTGGGTCTGTATATAGGCCCATATAGTCCCATACTGGCTATGGAGGGATAGGTCCATACTGGGTGGACGTTTTGGGGTCTAGGTGAGCCCCTAGTGGTCCTATGGTGTCGTATGAGGTCTTATTTTGAAGCTCTCGTGGAGGAGCATCCGACTGGACTAATGTATCGTCCGTTTTCAATATTCTGCGCATGCGCAGTCTGACCGTAGTATAGAAAGCAGGCATTTTGGTGGGTGCGTGGGTGTGTGTTTGGGGTAGAGATGGACCACTATTGGTCCAAATGGGTCGTGGGAGGTGTCAAAGTGAAGCTTTTGTGGGGTTGGGTCTGACTGGCGTGATTTTTATTGCAAGTCGCGTCAATCTGCGCATGCGCAGTTGGGTGTAGTAAGTAAAGTGGCCATTTTGTGGGGTGCGTGGAGGTGTGTTTGAGGTAGAGAGGGACCATCCTTGGTCCGAATGCGTCGTGGGAGGTGTCATTTTGTAGCTCTCGGGGTGTACACCCCGATTTGAGGGCTGTCCACAGCATCTGTGACGTCATCGATGACGTCATCAGTAGGAGTAGCAGCGAAAGTGGGCATTTTGGGGAAGTGAAGGAAGGTATTTGGGGTAGAAATGGACCATCTTTGATCCGAATGCGTCGTGTGGGGTGTCATCTTGTAGCTCTCGGGGTGTAGACCCCGATTTGAAGGCTGTCCATGTCATCTGTGGCGTCATTGGTGACGTCATCAGTACGAGTAGTAGCGAAAGTGGTCATTTTGGGGCTGTGAAGGAAGGTATTTGGTGTAGAGATGGACCATCCTTGGTCCGAATGCGTCATGTGGGGTGTCATTTTGTCATAATATGCTTACTGCTTGATCATAATCCTGAACTGGAACTTATGATACGGACGTTTTTATCCTTATTTTTCCCCATTTTGTGGCCAGCAACCTAACGTTCAAGTTTGGTATCTCACCTATCGTCTCCTCTCACTGACTCCAATCACCGAAAGAATTCGATTTCCTGATTTTCGGACCACATTGACCGTGACCCTAGTCCGAGCTTCCTATGGCCCTTCAGCCAGATGACGGATAATTTCTGACAATTTTTCAGAAATTATCCGTCATCTGGCTGAAGGTCATAAGCTTGAACTACCTTCGCGATACATCGTCTCTACCTAACGTATCCACTCACTTAAAATTGAGACTGTACAGAAAACTGCGAAGGAAAGACCTGAAAGATGTGGACAGACGAAAATCGCAATTACATAATTCGTCCGCCTTTTTGGTGAACATTCAGAACTTTGAGAATTAGACAATTGCATGCACCCTGGTGAGATCTATAATGTTGACCGTGCTGTTCATATTTCACGATTTTACGCGCCAAATAACGTGGAATTTATTATGGTCAATCTGAAAAAAACGTGGAAAGGAGAAAACCTGTAGGTTGTTCTCATCGTGCAAAAATCTACGATGCGGCCCATCAACGTGTGCTATTCCCATTAAGATCTCTGGGTCAAACGTAAACCTGCAAGGGGGCGTTTCGTTATTTCAATGACCAGTGAAATTTGACCGTCAAATACGCCCTCGTCGTGATTTTAAATTTTCAAAGCGGTAAACTCGGGGCCGGTCCATTACCAGGTACGAAAGGTATTGTAATACTTGTCACCAAACTACTCTGATATGGCAATCTAATTAAAGTTAAATCCGATCTACTCCCCCATTTAGAAGAATATATTCAAAACGAAAATGATGTATTACATCTCTGCAATGAAACTTTCCTATAGCCGTGATAAAAGTATTTCCTTAGACAGAGACCATGTCGGACCACCTCATGTATTAGATGTAACTTGTTGTGTTTACAAATGGGAGCTGAATGGATATTTGGAAAGTGATATGCATATTTTTGTCAATTCCAAGGTGTTTTAACTGCTTGTTGGACCTCAACGATCTGTTTAGGCATCTTTCTATCCAGACCAATGCGGGAATATGTCCGAGCTCAGTTTGACCATGCTGTTAGATATGTCAAAAGGACAAATTTTGCTGTGAAAATCAAACCCCGCTTATTTGAAGTCTACTATTTTAGTATGTATCAAAAAATGTATAGTTTGCCAACACATACTGTAATTTCAGAATTTTGTCGTCTGTACAACAAAAGAAAAATTCAGGCCTACAAGTGGCCCACAGTGAAAATATAGGAGGAAATTTGCAAAAAATATAGGAGAAATATAGGTATTTTCTGAATAAAATATAGGAAAAAAAGGAGTGTAAAGCAGGTCTGTACTACATTGTATGTTCCAAACTTGGTAGTTTCCTGATGTTTAATCAAATTACTTTCACTGAATGCGGTCATAGTTGTGGTCTTTCAGGTGACCAGTGTTCTGTTGTTTGATTCAGCATAGAGAGATTGAAATGTTTTCATATTTGCCGAGCGAAAATTCTGAAATGTATTTCCTCAAGTCAGTTTGACTCATTACAGAGTACTGATGAAAGTTTTCATGAGAAAAAGTCAAAATATAGGAAATACATGTATAGGAGGTTTTGAGTAAAATATAGGAATGACTCAAAAATATAGGAAAATATAGGAGGCACTTGAAGGCCTGCAAATCTCTTTGACACTTTGGTATGAGCTATGAAACATACTTAAGATTTTATGATTAGGAACGAATGCTAATTCTGTTCTGTTTACTGGGCTGGTTTGAGATATCTCTTTTAAGATACCATGCTCGAAAATAGTAAGATGGTACAAAACTTAATACTGAAGATATCTGGTCCGTGCCGTAATGTTGAAACTTCGAAAATGTCTGAATCCTGATTATCTCCCTTGGATCGAAACATGCAGTAGTCTACAGTTGTGACATTGTTTCACAAGAGTGACGTCCCTTTGGCAGACGAAACGGTGGGGCAGTTCACTTCCAATGGCATGGACTAAAGTAAACTGATTTAAAATTTGAAGAAATACATTTTAACTCCTTGATATAGAAGGTGAAAGTATGGATATTCTCTATAGTCAATATATAGAATATGACCAACCGTTTGATTCGCCGACTCTTGTGATGCAACGTCACAACGTATTAATTTGAAGCGTAACTTGGATTTTCGAATCGGACCAAAAAAGTATCTTACACAACTGGACCACAAGGGGAACCTGTGTACCAAATTTGAGAAAGATCCTTGCAGTACTTCCTGAGAAATCACGATAAAGTTTCATGGGAAAATCCAAAATGGCTGCTTGGTGGCTATATTAGATTTTCGAATCGGACCGGAAAAGGTATCTTGCACAGCTAGACCCCAAGGGGAACCTATGTACCAAATTTGAGAAAGATCCATGCAGTACTTCCTGAGGAATCATGATAACAAGTTTCATGGGGCAATCCAAGATGGCCGCCTGGAGGCCATACTGGATTTTCGAATCAGACCAGAAAAGGTATCTGGCACAACTAGACACCAGGGGGAAGCTGTGTACCAAATTTGAAAAAGATCCATGCAGTACTTTCTGAGGAATCCTGATAGTTTCATGGGAAAATCCAAGATGGCCACCTGGTGGCCATATTGGATTTTGGAATCGGATCACAAAAGCTACCTTGCACAACTAGACCACAAGAGAAACCTGTGCACCAAATTTGACAACGATCCATGCATCAGTTCCTGAGAAATCACGATAACAAAATCTCATGGGGAAATTCAAAATGGCCGCCTGGTGTCCATATTGGATTTTCGAATCGGACCGAAAAATGTGTCTTGCACAACTGGACCACAAGGGGAACCTTGTACCAAATTTGCGAAAGATCCATGCAGTACTTCCTGAGAAATCATGATAACAAAGTTTCATGGGGAAAACTAAGATGGCCGCCTGGTGGCCATATTGGATTTTCAAATCGGACCGAAAAAGGTATCTCGCACAACTAGACCCCAAGGAAACCCCGTGTACCAAATTTGAGAAAGATCAATGTAGTACTTCCTGAGAAATGACAATAACAATGTTTCATGGGGAAATCCAAGATGGCTGCCTGGTGGCCATATTGGATTTTCGAATCGGACCAGAAAAGGTATCTTGCACAACTAGACCCCAAGGAGAACCTGTGTACCAAATTCGAGAAAGATCCATGCAGTACTTCCCGAGAATTCACGATAACAAAGTTTCATCGGGAAATGCAAGACGGCTGCCTGTTGGCCATATTGGATTTTCGAATCGGACCAGAAAAGGTACATGTATCTTGCACAACTAGATACCAGGGGGGGGACCTGTGTACCAAATTTGAAAAAGATCCATGCAATAGTTCCTGAGAAATCGCAATAATTTCTATTGCCACCTGGTGGCCATATTGGATTTTCGAATCGGACCGAAAAAAGTATCTTGCACAAATGAACCACAAGGGGAACCTGTGTACCAAATTTGAGAAAGATCCATGCAGTACTTCCTGAGAAATCACGATAACAAAGTTGCATGGGGAAAACTAAGATGGCCGCCTGGTGCCCATATTGGATTTTCAAATCGGACCGAAAAAGGTATCTCGCACAACTAGACCCCAAGGGAAACTTGTGTACCAAATTTGAGAAAGATCCATGTAGTACTTACTGAGAAATGACAAAAACAATGTTTCATGAGGGAATATGGCCATATTGGATTTTTGAATCGGACCAGAAAAGGCATCTTGCACAACTAGACCCCAAGGAGAACCTGTGTACCAAATTTGAGAAAGATCCATGCAGTACTTCCTGAGAATTCACAATAACAAAGTTTCATGGGGAAATCCAAGATGGCTGCCTGTTGGCCATATTGGATTTCGAATCGGACCAGAAAAGGTATTTTGCACAACTAGACCCCAAGGGGAACCTGTGTACCAAATTTGAGAAAGATCCATTAAGTAGTTCCTGAAAAATCGTGATACGGTAAGTTCCCTAAGTATTCGCGACCCTAAGTAAATTCGAAAACGGGCACGTGACACTGTTCCCTAAGTAATCGAAAACGGCCCATTCGCGAAAAACCGCTGTCCTAACTATTCGAAAATACCCCATTTATCGTGGTCGCGAGATTGATAATATTATGTAGTTGTGCGATGGAAAAACTTCCAGATCAACGAGTTTCCTTAGAATTAGTATTTGATAAACCTTGCAAACTTTTTGAGCATTTTGAACATAACCAACTGTAACAACTAAGTTGATTTTCATTATGTCTCAAACGAAATGTATCCAATGTTTAAACCGCGATTTCTCATGGTCATTAAATTGAGAATATTGCCCGTTTACGGGGACGTGCGATATTAAACATTGCCGATTCAAGAGAGCATACGTTCGATATTATACTGAAAATATCAAAATGAAGAACTGGAAGTTACGTTTCATTCGGTCTTAACAAAATATAATGCTGAAGTTTGACCGGACATTTGAACTATGGATTTTCTTAGTCGCGAGGTAGAGATTTACGATCAACCCCAACCCCAAGTTGCATTAATTTTGGCGACTGTATGCTATGTGCGCCTCACCCAAAAACCAGAAACGCGCCTGTTTGGGTCCGACTTCAGATTTTTTTTTTCCAAAGACACGAATGTTGAGATTCCCAGCTATGATACTGAAAACATATTTTGTACTGTTCAGACAAAAATAATTTAGAAACGTATCATTTCCAACGAACGCGGCGATTCAGAATATTTTACGGCCGTGGAATTCGTGGTGATGCATATACCAAAAGAAGTTTGCGCTCTTGTGTTCAACTTTTCAGGACCAAACAATAGTACAGACTTATTCACTTCAATCACCCCTGGATAAAATAGAAACGAGGATTCAGAGAATTATCATGAGAGAAAAGCTGTGACGTGCAGGATTAACCGTGACATATGGCTGCATTGGAATCTTCATAGCCGTAAAAAGCGCATCCTCGCGAGCCAGTGTATCGATCGATCTATTGGGATCGATACACTGGCATGGTTAGTTACCCATACGAGTTCTGGATATAAATAGATGAAGGGGTTTCCCCTGAATCAACCCAATCAGTGAACGCGCTAAGCTGGTTGATTAGGCCAATCCGCTGCGAGGTATCAGATGTGACAGGTTTCAATTTGATCGCGGGCCGAACTGCTTTGATGTCAAGCGGAAATCGACATCGGAAGTTGAACCGCAGGCTGGGGATACCGACATGCTAATTCAAAACAAGCGCGGGGGGATGAAATGTACGAGATTGTATAATATAGTCAGGTGGCTAAGGGTCATTTTTCAAAATTACCGTTACAGGCCGGATAAAAGCGCCATATTTTGCATGATGCTTCCTTCAGGGCTACTGATAATTTTCAGCCTAGGAGCCCTCTTGGCTTTCCTATAGAATTCACGTGAAACACAAAAATCCAAGATGGCCGTCACAGATGATAAAATATCGATTTTCTTGCTCTCTGTGTCTTAGGAAGGCCAAATTGCTATCAAATTATGGCTTACTGAGGTGTTTGAATCCGATTTGCTACAAATATACACATTACCTATAGCTAATTATTATCAGCAACTGAACCCTACCCAGAATCGGGGTATTTTAAGTCTATTAATTGCATTCTTGGGGAGATGGGAGGAGGGGTGTTCACTATCTATCTATTTTCGTTACTCCTCGGGCTAGAGGACTGAAACTTTCTATACTATATACTTTGGCCAACGTCTACCATAAAATGCTTTAAAAAAATCAAGATGACCATCATGATCACATCACGGTGACGTCATCTGGTCGGAAGACATTTTCCCGCCGATGTTTTTTCAACAATTTTTCTCTTAAAATACCAGTGCGATGGAGAATGATTATTTAGGCTAAATAAATTAGTTTTATGCACTTGTGGGCAAGAAATGTAATAAATAATGGACGGAAAACAATGACAAATGCTACTTTCTGAGGGCACCTCATTGCAACCATTTTAAATTTAGCCATGATCTTTACACTCAGATGTAGACGACCGACCAAGGACGCTAAATGTACCTTTTGATGGCATTGTTTGTTAAAATGGGTACCCATGCTAAACTAGTTCTTTGTGCGGTAGGGTTCAAGAAGGAAGGGAATAATATACTATGGAATATTATATTGAGCTAATTTTTAGCCCATTTCCATGATTCTAGTGATTAACCATCATGCGTTAATTCAAAATGGCGATCATGTGGGGTTACCCGTCATTCACGCCTCTACAGTTTGTTCATATAATATGCATTATTCTCTGATCATTGTGAAAATTTGTTAACATCAGTGGATCTCACATCAAAGTCTAACTCTTTCCATCTATTTAGAATCTGTTTGCATAATTTTCAGCTCAAAATATGAGGGTTTAATTCAAAATAGCGAACCTGGGGTATTCTGAAAATCACACTTTTTCATGTTGCTCGAGTAGTTCAAAGCATTATTCTTAGCTCACTGGGCAAATTTATCAAAACAGAGGGTTCTCTATATGCATAGCCTAAAATCTTCTGTCCGTTTCGAATCTATTTACATATCCCTATGATCCAGAATGACGGTCATATGAGGTCATCTGAAAATCAAACGTTTCATGTTGCTCGTATAGTTCAAGCCATTATTCCTAGCTCATTGCCCAAATTATCGAAACCGAGAGATCTCTGACCATAGTGGAATATCTTGCACCCATTTAGAATCTATTTACATATATCTAAGATTAAGAATTGATGGTCAAATTCAAAATGGTGGTCATATAGGGTCATCTGAAATCACTCGTTTTCATGTTGCGCGTATAGTTCATTGCAATATTCTTAGCTCATTTTTCAAATGTATCAGAACCGAGAGATCTCGGAACATGGCCTGACATCTTACGCCCATATTAAATCTATTTACATATGCCTGAGATTTTATGGTGAAATTCAAAATGGCGGCCATATGGGGCCATTTGAAATCATACTTTTTCATGTTGCTCATATTGATCAAGGCATTATTCTTGATCTCACATCATAGCCAAATACCTTGTGTCCATTTTTAATCTAAGTGCTTGTCTTCAGATTAAAAATGATGGTTAAATTCAAAATGGCGACTACAAGGAACCATCTGGAAATGCCTGATTTTTTTCATGTTACTCGTATAATGCATGGTATTATTTTCACGCACGGTACAAACTTGTTTAAATTGAGCAGAATAACACCATAGCTTATCACATTTTATTCTGTTGGCATAATCTTCAGCTGAGAATACAATTGTTAACTTCAAAATGATGACCACGTGGATTCATATGGGACTCATATTTTCATTTTGCTTGTATAATTCAAGGTATTGTGTTTACATGGGAGTTGAAAGTAACAATTTCTCAAAGCCAAGTCTATTCACAATACAGATCGGTCTGTCTATTTATGGACCTAGTTTGACTCTCTTCCTATAATCATCAGCTAGAAAAATAATTCAGGAATTCAAGATTGCAGACATAGGGTCATCCGAAACTCTTGCTCAATTTAGTCAATGTTACTCGTCAAATTCAAATCGATTATTTTTAGCTCGAAGCAGATATTGCTACAACTGAGCTGTTTCACACTATAGTTGGTCATTTTACATTTTACGGTTAAAACGTCCAATCAAACGTCCCTTTTGTACTATTCTCTGTATGCGCATGCGCAGATGGACGGCATTTCCACTACATACCAGTCGAACTGTATGACACATCACCTCACATGACCCATTGGGACCACGGATGGTCCACCTAGACCCCAAAAGGTACATCCCACATCTGCCTATGCACCACACTTGCGCAGTAAGATTTTTTCAGCGATATTCATCCAATAACCTCGGGACACCTCCATCGTACTCCACAGCATGAGACAGAAAAAATGTCCATGGGTGGGTTCCCAGTGGGCCTATTTGGCTGGACATAGAAGTATATGTCGGGGACCCGCCCTCTAGTACTTGAGATGTATCAGGGTATTTTCAACCTTTCCTATTATACTGACTCGCGAGCAATTGGATAAAATGCCAGCCTTTGGTGTCCGCATTGCTGGTTCTACTCCCACCAGGGTCATGGGCTGTAGGTTGACTATCTGAGATCAAGCTCTCCGCATCAGTAGATAGACTCTCAGCAGTCTCTGTTTCGGTATCAGTCGGTGGACTATCAGCAGTCTCGAAGTCTATTCCTATGTATGGGGGATTTTCCTTCTCTCGCTGGCTAGAGAGGCTATAACATATATGGCTAGAACATTGACGTGGCAAGATAGGACTGTCCTCTAAGGTTAATTACCCTCAGGACATTCCCGGAGATGACCGAACATTCCCAAAGATTCCCAGTAATTCAGGCGGATCAACTGCTTCATTAACATCGATGTGATTGGGAAGCCAGTTCACATTGACCCAGTGAATTATCAACCGGAACAGGAAGTGACTGCATCACCACCGGAAGTGATCTTTGATCCGGACGTGACCTTTGACCCGGAAGTGACCTTTGATTCGCAAATGACATCTGCTTCGGCCACATGACGTCATCAGTCTCAGCCTTAGTGCGCGGGAATTTCACCTTTATATACTACTTCAATATCTCGAAATTCGTCCTCCAGCGGTAAAAAGTAAATGCAATTATGGTAGTGTATTGGAAGCATTGCTATGCATGCCCCAAACCAGGTTAAATGGCCCCAGGATGTTTACTTTGGAACTATGGGGCCTTGTCGTGTCTCCTATAATCCAAGATTTTATCATATATGTCGGCCATCTTGGATTTTGGAAATCCCGAAAAATTCAGATGGGCTCCTAGGCTAAAATTGAATAATAAGCATAAAGGAAGCTACTTGCCAAATTTGGTGCTTTTATCCGCTCTGTAACGGTAATTTCGCTAAGCCACCTGACTAATAGAGGCATCGACTCAAGAACTCATTCGAATCACCAAAAAAGTCCAGGTAAATCCTCCACAAGGATTTAGGATTTTCATGGACTTGTGAAGATGTAAAAAGCGTGGAACGCCGTCATTGTGCACGGTGTGATTGTTTTTATATTGAAAATTAAAGGCCTTGAAAGTCCTTGAAAATTAGATTTTTGGGGTGTGTTTTTTTTACACTATTAGTGAAGATATACTTCTGATTTGATTATTAACACAAAAGTTGAATGTCGGAAGAGACGCTTACGTAAGATAGCCGAGATCATAGGCAGTAATTTGATAGCAACTGAAACGGAGGTCGGAATAGTGGGTTGAGATTAAAAGTAAAAAAAATAAAAACATGGAATAAACTAATAGGTTTTCTATCTACTTATTCTCTAAATTATACTGTCTGAAATGTGAATTCATTTTGCTGAACCCAAGAGGTAATATTTGGTTGTTTCGTCACCATCATACTATCGATCTCTCTTTCGTCAGAAATATTCCAGAATACATTTACATCTGAAACAGATCGAACCAATTTTCTGATTAATTAAAACGTAGATGTGAACTGATGCAGGTTATGTTAGGTCTATACTAGTATATACTTAAATAAAACTGGATAAACAGGTGAGTTTATGGCCAAAAATGACAGAATAGCTGCAGTCGAGCCATATTTCAAGACGGAATAATGATCTGTGAGAGGTAAAAGCAGGGGCGTCGTTAGGGGGGGGTCGTCCGGTGCGAACGACCCCCCTTTGGACGCGCCAAAAAAAAAAAAAAAAAAACAGAAGAAAAAGCAAAAACAAAAAAAAAACAAAAACAAAAACAGAGAAAACAAAAACAAAACAAAAAAAGCAAAAGGGAAAAGAAAGAAATAAAAAATGTCCGTCTCGAGCTCGTAAGCATGCTCCGTTCCAGTAGTGACGCGTCAGTTCGCTCAACAATGGGTTTACCACGACTTTCCGTTTTATGGTCATAAAGTGGATTATGAAAGAGCTGTAGCTCTGTTCCTGAGACTCCACCCTCGACGGATACAGCAGGGGAACCCTCGACGGATAAAGCAGGCGAATTTACTATTCAATTAATCATTAACACTAACTCGTGTGTTGTTTTTGTTCTTCTGCTCGATGCGTGTGGATTTGATAATGAAGCATCGGCAGCCTCGGTCTACCGTTGGCGAAGTGCAAAACGGGCAATAAACTGAAAGCTGTATATTAGCTTTGCTGAAGGCTATACTACATTCGTGATATTTCATTTCCGGAAAATATATCAGTTTAATTTTTTTCTAGTCAGTATTTCACCATGGCCACGTTTTAATGAGTGATATTAGTTTTATTTTTCTAGTCAGTATTTCACCATGGCCACGAGATATAATCCATGATTGAGTGCCAGGACGTGTAGTGGTGCGTTATAGGCCCGTTTACGGTTTTGTTTGTGTCAATCCAGGAAATCAAATGGAGTCCGGCATATCTTCAATATCTTCAATATCGATGCGGGTTTATGCGAAACAAATGTGAAAATAGAACCATAAATCTATATACATTGTGTTCAGATTTGTTTCCGGGAAAACGGGTAAAACGCATCTCCGGCAACCGGAGACCCCGGAGCTTCCGGGACCTAGGCGGCCCCTGGACCCTCCCCTGTCAGGCTGTGAGGATCGCTCATTTTAGCTTTGTGTATTGAATCGCTATCATATTGGTTGTAATGTCCCATGATGTCATCGTTTTTCTTTATGTGTTTTTTTTAATGTGATAAATATAACTAAAAAGTCAAATGGATTCAGGCATGAAGTATGATTTTTTCAATATCGATGAGTGCTTATAAATGCGAAACATACGTGAAAATAGAACCATAAATCTGCATACATTACGTTCGAATTTATTTCTGGGAAAACTCTTAGAACGCGTCTCTGGATATCTGGAACTTCGGAGCTTCCGGGGCCTAAACGGCTCGTGGACCCTCGCCTGTTGGGCCGTGAGGATTTTCTTGTTTTATCTTTGTGTGAATGAATCGTATCTGTAGGCATATTGGTTTCCCTCCCAAGAACTAAAAGTCATCGTCTTGTATGTTTTAAATGTAACTAGAACGTCAAATGGATGAAGGCATGAGGTGCGATGTTTTCAATATCGATGCATGCATATAATTGCGAAAAAACAAATCGTGAAAATAGAATCATAAATGTGCATGCAGTATGATCAGTTTTATTTCCGGAAAAACGTTCAGAACGCATCTCCGGCAATCTAGGACCCCGGAGCTTCCGGGGCCTAGGCGGCCCCTGGACCCCCGCCTGTTGGGCTGTGATAGTGGTCCCCCACTTTCAATTACGTTCCGACGCCACTGGGTTAGCCTACGAGGCTGTTTCAAGATGACAAGAGAATAAAATATAATACTGATATTTGACAAATGACGTGTTAGTTTAATTGTTGGAAATCGCTCAGAATGCATCTCAGGCCATCTAAGGTCCCGGAGCTGTATAATATAACTCTAAATCTGCATACATTTTGTTCAGATTTAATTCCGGGAAAACGCTTAGAACGCATCTCCGGCGATCTAGGACCCCGGAGCTTCCGGGGCCTAGGCGGCCCCTGGACCCTCGCCTAAAGTGCTATGATAATCGACCCCCCTTTGAAAAATCCTAGCGACGCCCATGAAAAGGGAATTCTTTTTCAGCTTTGAAACATTTGTATGTTTTATTTTTCATGAGAGTCATGATCTCACTGTTACGAAGGCATAATATATTGAGGTTGTGTTGGCTGAATATATTATGAAGCGGGAACCGTGTACAAGCGCAAGTTTGGCCCACGTGCCATGCTATCCAAGTATCGATCACGTGATGTTATTGCAACTCCGTATGGCGGGAAAATGTACAACCAACACGTGGCATGTTGAAACTTTCATTCTACCATGTCTACAGACCCCACCCAATTCTATGAAAGTATTTTCATACATTTGTTAATAAAGGATCGAAGGGATGCAGTGAATTGTTAGAATGGGCAAGTAATTCATGTCTTTCATTTAGCTGATATTCATGGCGGGATGAGCTCGTTCCAGCCGGGAAGATTGTATATCGTCTCCGACGAGTTGGCCCTGATATGGGCCTTCAGATAATGTCGGGCGCTTGCTTAATTTGCTGTTCATTTCATTGACATAAACAGTTTGAAAAGCCCTTCCACAATATTTCCCTATGAAGAGCAATCAAGAAATTATTAGGTTTGATTCTCAATCTGAAAATGACGTAATCTGTGTTTTTTTATTAGATCGTTATTTATTTTCCCGTAAACATCATTGGCGTCACTACCCAATGCGAATTTGTGATTTTAAATTGGCCGGGTGTCCGATGAAACTAATCTCTTCATTGTCAGCCGATCATTGCAGTCAATTATTCGAACCTAATTTAATGGTTAAAGAGCAGAAAGAATGCTTTATTTATCTATGGATCAATTGTGAAATATTGCCGGACAAATCTAAACGCACAACAAACATTTCCCGGGTTTTGCCGGTTTCCCCTCGACCACACGTGTTCGTACCACTGAACTTCGCCGAATTATATTAGGCTTTATTCTACACACAAAGTACAGTGAATGTCTCGTGGTTGTCGATCTTATATCATTTAAGAATGCTGTCTGGGGTAAATATCACAAAATTAAAGAAACACCACAGTCGACGTATTGTGACCTTTCATTGTCGAACGCTATGGGCATTTAATATGGGGACTCTAATTTACGAAAACGTTCGTTTTTCTGAACTGACCTGCACAAACTATTCGGAAGTGGTCAGTTTTTAACGACTGCGATATTCACTTCCAGTCACGAATAATTAGGGAACTTACCGTAACAAAATTTCATGGGAAAATCCAAGATGGCCACAATGAATTTTCCAATCGGACCAGAAAAGCTATCTTGCACAACTAGACTCCAAGGGGAACCTGACTGTACCAAATTTGAGAAAGATCCATGTACTTCCTGAGAAATCGCAATAACAGTTTCATGGGGAAATCCAAGATGGCCGCCTTGTGGCCATATTGGATTTTCGAATCAGACCAGAAAAGTTATCTTGCACAACTAGACCCCAAGGGGAACCTGTGTACGAAATTTGCAAAAGATCCATGCAGTAGTTCCTGAGAAATCGCGATAACAAGAATTGTTTACGGACGGACGACGGACCACGGGTGAAAACTGATTTGAACAGCCCACCATCTGGTGATGGTGATGGTGGGCTAAAAATCTTGCTGCAAAATTATTGATGGGGGGGGGGGGGCTTTCTTCCCCAACTCTGCCGGACCTGCCTATTTATATCCGGAACTAGTATGGGTAACTAACCAAGCCAGTGTATCGATCCTAACAGATGAATCGATAGACTAGCTCGCAAGGATGCATGGAAGAAGTACAAGCATCAAATACGAAGCTGCGCAACTGAAAAATTAAACATTTATAAATAATGTTGGTGTTTGTTACCAAATCAAACCTGTTATCACTTAAATGCCAATATCCTCCATTTGGAGATCTCCTGCAAACAAAATTATCTCCCTTGATCGCTGCGTCGATCGTCCGCCAGGTGGCGTGCACTCCGCGCATGTCCATCACTCTTTTTCCCATGTTGAGCAAGACCTGTTTTGAGTCAAGGCCGAGCAAAGAGGGGAGGATGGGTTGGGCAAATCAACGTTGATAACAGGTTTGATTTGGTAACAAACACCAACATTATTTATAAATGTTTAATGTTTGTGTCCCAAATCTTCACCTGTTATCACTTAAATGCCAGACTCCCAACAGAGGAGGTTGGGTAGCCGGCCTTGTGACTTGCTTTTGGATTAAGCGGAGCACGCCTTGTTCTGATTTTGTAAATCTAATATGCTTAATAATATCCTGATAATTCCCGTGTCGTATAGAAGCGTAGGGAGCTCAAGGTATTACAAGTAATGCGGCGAGAGGTGGACTCTGTTCCATCGTTTGCTCGCATACTTAGCTAGATAATCAGATGCCATCGTGATGTCTTGAAGTCCCTTCGTCTCTGGCATGGTATGTCTTCTATACTTACCGAATTGTCGGGATCTTGCTTGCTTGATCGGTGCCCCCCCCCCTTTTTTGATAGGAGTGGTAGACTATACCCTAGGCTGTAGCTATAGGTCCAGTGTAGTCATCCTATCTGTCTGTACAGACATGTCTGAAGATAGCAATCAGCATGAGTTGAATTGATCGTCCAAGCGCAGGTGTCAACAGTATCGTTCAACGATAAGTTTTCCCCAAAGTGGCCCGGACGTCACACTGGCTCTATCTTGTGAGACGATGTCTCCATAAAGGAGAAGGAGCGTTGATGGCGAGTTGGTTAAACCAGTCGGCAGTCTTCTTCAACCCAGACGGTGATCATGGACTAGTGATGTCCGCTGATGGGTCTGTTAGAAGTGATGAGAGAGGAAGACAGCTGGAACCTCCTGTCGGTTCTATAAAGAGTGCTCTAGGCCTCTGACTGGATATAAAAACCTCTTCTCCTCCAGCAGGTACACGAAATCTGTTAGCGCTGGAATCTGGTACAGTCTTTGGACGTCTGGTCCCTGACGTGTGGAATCGTTCTAATGATGAAATCCGGGATGGGATGAAAGGTTCTGGTTGCTCAGTCTGTCATCCCTGTCAAGGAACTAGGTTCTACTGCGCAATGCTCTGATTGCGTAGTGAAGACTGTCATGGAGCTGTCTTGCAGGACAGGATGTTGACTGCAGTTGGTAGAACTGGTTCGAATGGCAGGCGTAAGAATGCCCTAGTACCACATCCAGGTCTCCTTGGGTGGTAATTGATGTGTTCGGCGAGACTGTAAGGTGAAGACCATGGAAAGCTGAAATGCTGGAATGTAGTCGGTTCCGTGGGTGAACTTGACAACCCTGGATGATGCTGAGTGATACCCCTGTGTACTGCTTGACTGAGATTCCCTGCCCTGATACAGATGCAGAAGGAAAAACCAGCTGTTGCTGGAACAGAAACAGTGTTGGCCACAGGTCCCCTACTATAGTACATTCTCCGGGCTTGATGCGACTGTACAGTAAGTAGTAGCTTGCTGCTGTCCTTGTCTGTACAATTGGTCCTGGAGAAAAAACCCTGGTCTGCAAGGAAATTCTGGACCGTAGCAGACGTGGGGGTTCGGCCGTTGCGGGTCCCGGTGCCCCCGTGGAAAAGTGATCTTCCGGTTGTAGTACCTTGTAGGACTTGGAGAAAACTGTCGGCGGGAACCCTGAAGTGATGTGAAACACATGGTGTTGTGACATGGTATTGCTGATACCGTGCTGCTAGGACCAGTGTTGATGTTTCTAGAAGACAGTGACTGGAATCTTGCTCCCCCCCAAACTTGACGCAACTGACGACCGTACTGAACGTTCGTAATCAATGCTGATGTGATGTACAACCGCAACCTCCAAGGGGGACCGCCTTCTAGCGTAGATATCCCTAAGGAAGATGATGCGTTGCTTGTCTGTCGTGGTATCCATGTGATGTGTCGGCTATCTGTTGCCGGACTAATGGTCCCCTCTAAGCTCTGAATTCCGCATCGGTGAAAGTGAAGTTCTATGTGCTTGGTTGAAAGTGACTCAGGCATCGCCACTCTGGAAGGGGGGTGAAGATGTTCTGGGACGAGCATCCTTAGATTGCTTGTTCTTGCGCTCAGGATCAGTTGTAGTTGAGAAACTGTAATGAGGAGTACCTGGAGCTAGCCAAAAACTGTGCTAGGTCCCGGGTGAGTAGTAGACTGTAGTTCCATCCAACGGGCCTCTGTGTCATGGTGTTGATGGTCTGGTTCTCGGTGCAGGTTCCATATGTCGGAAACCTGTTGCCGCTTGAATGTAGCCGTACTACATAATCCGTGGGGTCCCTGGAAATATCCCTGGACCGCCATGATCATCGAGGCGAAACTGGACAAAGGCCTCTGGAGACGTCGAGAAAGTGACGACAATCGGGAGTCGAAGTCCAACTCCTGTAGAGTCGAATATGTTCAGTAAGTGTCCGGCCCCGTCGTCTGGTCCGGTCTCTACTGTCATCCCGATGAATGCTGGAGTCCCAGGTTCTGTTCTGGAGTCCTAATTCGCCTTCCGGATTAAAGATGACTTTATCCTCGTGTCCTCTTCCAGTGTCCGGGTCCGTGTTGACTTGGCCTTGGAAGAGACCTCAATGTGAAACTAGGCTTGCCCACTGTAGACTGGATGTCTCATCCCAAAGAAAAACGGGTTAAGTCAAACCGACTAGCCGTTTCTCCCGAAATAGATTCCCCTGATCATGATGTCGGGTGTAGGTGGAGTCCTAGATTATCCGATGAGGAGTAGGATCCGGCTCTAGAAGACTGAGGATGATCGTCAGATGAAGTGTCGGGACTTGGAGTAGACCTCACGTAAGGACTGACTTCTTCGACGCTGATCTTCTATATCATCAGGGTCGACCATTCTGCAATCAGGTGAGTGAAGACTCGAGGCTTGGGAAGCATGAAAGGATGACTAGTGGTTTGAAGGTGAAACTTGAGAACCATCAATTCTGAATGGCGAGGTTGACCTCTGTCCCGGTCGGGAGATTCCCTCTTTGCCTTGGAATTGTCCTTCCTTCTAAGGCGAACACCACTCTGAGCATCTAGCTTGGGTTGTCCGAGTTCTGACCGGAAAGACCCTCCGTGGCGATCTCCTCTGTAGAGTCGATAAGGCGCCGAAGAATTCCATCTTGGCCCGTAAAAAGGTCAATGATCCCGCTTATGCTTCACGTCTGGATCCTGAATCACCCTGGAGATAGCCGTCAGGAACCAATCAGAGTATGATGTAATTCTGTGTTGTGTCAGCCTCATATCTTCCACAGCACAGGCTTGCCTCTGTTGAAGTATCCCCGCTGGTGTGGTGTCCTCGTGAAGTTCAACAGTCTGTCAAGATCCGGTTCAGACTTCGGGCCCTGAACGGTGGATTGTCTCCGTGAAGAGTGTAAGCCCTGTAAGGACCGGGCTCCTGGAGAGATGACGAAAATCTCCGATTGTCGATCCAGTGCGTCGTATAGGTTGGCTGATGCTGGAGATGGTGCGCAGGTTGGCGCAGCTTCCTCCTCAGAAGGTTTGTTAAAACCGTAAAGAGGTGTCGTAGTAAGTTTTCTCCGTTCCCGGCGAGGTCATCAGGCTGCTTGTCATCGCCGACCACCGGTCTGGGCATCTCTGGAGTCAACGTATGTACCGCCGTTATCCTGACTTTGAAGGGTAGCATGTCTTATTCTTCTACCTCCGCCCGATTTAGGAGGTGAATCCGTATGAGATGAGGATGCCGAGGAAGTGGAACGTCGTGCGTGATCCTCATATCGTGTGATCTCACGGGTCTCCGATGAAGGAACTCTACCCTGGTAAGGGGCTGTGAAGCCTGGGGATGACTGTGTTTCTTGACCAGGCTTGCCTTGGAAGGTACCCCTGGAGCAGAAGTCTGTTCCTTGGGGGCAGGTCCAGAATGGTGATCTACGAGTCCTGTTCATCTCTGGACTTCCGTTTTATGCCGATGCACGGGTTACGGTGATAGTGGGTAGACGTCCGCTCCTCGTCATCAATGCTTGTTGACGAGAAAAACCGGTGAACAGCTTCTCCCTCGTCTGTTGTAACGTCGCTCCGGGGTATGGTCGCTATGGTACCGACTGGACCGGTAGGCTGGACTAGGTGAAGGGTCCGACGTCTAGGACGGTCCCTCTCTCGATGATGACGTACAGGATAGGCATCTCGGCGTTGTAACGGTGTGCGACTTCGTTACGAAATCTGCTTGCTGTAGTACCGAGGTATGGCCCCGTTGTATGGGTCCAAGCTGGAGTAGAGGCCGGCTCACGGCGTTCTGGCTGAGTCCGTTCCTCATAAGTCCGTGACTCCTTGGATGTGGAGTCTCGGTGATCTGTATAAGTCCGTTCTGCTTGAGTCCGTGACTTCTCAGGTGTAGACTCTCGGCGTGCTGGATAGATCCCTGTGGTACCAAGCTCCGTGATACGGCTCCGGGTGCGTGGTTTCCTCCCGCGGTGCTCCAGTATCGGAGTCACGGTGGTCTGGATAGGTCCGTGAGGTATCAAGTTCCGTAATACGGCGCCCTGGATAGGGCCGTGATCTCTGGATAGGGCCGTGATTCCTTGGAATCCCGGCCCCTGTAGGCCTTTGGCTTGTCCGACTCCCGGCGTCCGGTATAGAGCCGTAACTCCGTGGTACCGGTGAGCTGTGCTTGAGCCGGGGTCCCGCTGTAGTGGTGGAGTCCGTGATCTTGATTCTCGGACTGCCTTTTTTCGCCGTGTCCCTCTGTGTCTCCGGGGTACGGCGGTTCTTGGGGACTTGGATGAACGGGAGTTGGTATCCGAGTACTCGCTCTGATCCGTGTCTGTGACGGGGCTGTCTAGTAGAGTCCGTGTCAGCACTCTAGCCGGTGCAGTAGAGTAGACCGTATCGCCGTGGCTTGGGCTTGACTGGTCTGCACTTTGCCTATTCTCTCGGTATCCCATTAGTCTCTGTAGGCTCTAGGCTTGACGGGGTCTCGGAGTTCTGCATTGGGCTGATCTCTCAGAGCCATGGTCCCGTATGCTGATCTAACGTCCGTGGTCTGTCCCGCGGGTAGTACCGCCTCTGGAAGTAACCTCTCTCTCCGATGGTCGGGTCCGAGGTGCTCTCGAGGTCCTTGAAGGTCCAGGGTACGGCTCTGTCCCGGGTCCCGGTTCTCCACCAGGTCCCGGCTGGCATACTTGTCTTTCTTGAGTTGCGGAGCCTTGGATGAACGGGAACTGTAATCCGAGGTCTGCCCAGATCCGTAGTTGTAACGGCTCCGGTATAGAGTCCGTATCTCATCTTCTCCGGTGAACTTGAACTAGGCCGTCTTGGGTCTGTAACTTGTTCACCGTCTTAAAATGTAGCTCCAGGGTACTTGTTCTTCGCCGTGGAGCTGTGATCCTGTGTCCGTGATCTGTGCTGTTTTCACGGGACTGTTGTGAAGATTCCACTGGTACAGTATCGTTTCCAACGATAAGTTGCTGGTAGGAACTTCGTTTACAGCCAAGTCGTTGAAGAGGGCCTGAGTAGCTTGCTTCTCAGCTGGACATCTTGCCAGGTCAATGGCCGCTCTCCAGTGTTGACAGCGTCGCCCTAGGTGACTGTAAACACACCTTGAAAACAAAGAAAAATGCAAGTTTTAAACTGGTTAAAACTGACGACATTATTCGTTCCTATAAATCTTTATAGCTGGGCGACTACGTAGGTTCATAATGAACTACGGGAGAGAAAAAAAGATAACCCTAGAGTGCGTCTATAACACCAAAAGTTACTGTTTACAGGAGCTCTTTCAAAACAGGTCTTGTCACCAAGACTGCAAGGAAAAAGAGTGATGGACATGCGCGGAGTGCACGCCACCTGGCGGACGATCGACGCAGCGATCAAGGGAGATAATTTTGTTTGCAGGAGATCTCCAAATGGAGGATATTGGCATTTAAGTGATAACAGGTGAAGATTTGGGACACAAAACCCCTCAGCTCTGGGCGCCAGTCATTCATAATGTACAATTTGAACCAAGACGTCAGGAACACCAAGCAGTCAAGTGACAAATATACAGATTATCAAAAATTTTGCAATTAGAAATGGCCCCTAAGGTTTCCATCCAATCAGAGAAACCGGTATTCATTACAAAAATCTCTTCATGATGTATACCAAATTTTACACGGAGCATTTGAACAGTATCAGAGATAGAGATGATTAATGATTTTGCATAAATTAAAGATGGCCGCCCTATCCTTCCTGACACTCGAAGGAACTGACATGGTTATTCATTAATGCAAGTCTCTTCATACATCGATGCTGTAAACCAAGTTTTGTATAGAACATGCACTTAAATGGTATCAGAGATAAACATCATTAAAGATTTTGCATAAATTAAAGATGGCCACCAAGGTTTTCACCCATTCAGAGAAACCAGATCTGTCATTCATCATAAGTCTCTTGATGCATCGATGATGTATACCAAATTTTACATCGAGCACTTCCAACGGTATCAGAAATAGAGATCATTAATGATTTCACATAAATTAAAGATGGCCGCCCATCCTTCCCACCAGTCAGAGGATTTGATGTGGTTATTCATTGCAAGTCTCTTGATACATCGATGCTGTATACCAAGTTTCGCATAGAACGTTGAAATGGTATCCGAGATATACATCATTAAAGATTTTCCATAAATTAAAGATAGCCACCAAGGTTTCCACCCAATCAGAGAAACCAGAACTGTCATTTACCATAAGTCTCTTGATGCATCGATGATGTATACCAAATTTTACATCGAGCACTTCCAACGGTATCAGAAATAGAGATCATTAATGATTTCACATAAATTAAAGATGGCCGCCCATCCTTCCCACCAGTCAGAGGATTTGATGTGGTTATTCATTGCAAGTCTCTTGATACATCGATGCTGTATACCAAATTTCGCATAGAACGTTGAAATGGTATCAGAGATATACATCATTAAAGATTTTCCATAAATTAAAGATAGCCACCAAGGTTTCCACCCAATCAGAGAAACCAGAACTGTCATTTACCATAAGTCTCTTGATGCATCGATGATGTATACCAAATTTTACATCGAGCACTTCAACGTGAGCAGAGATAGAGATCATTAATGATTTTGCATAAATTAAAGATGGCCGCCAAGGTTTTTGGTCAATCAGGTCCTGATTCAAAGTATCTGGATGTATCGATGATGTATACCAACTTTCATATAAAACAATTGAACGTTAACAGAGATATGTATCATTATCGATTTCGCATAAATTAAAGATGGCCTCCAGAGTCCAGCTAATCAGAAGAGCCGGTTTGGTAATTCATTGAAAGTTGCTTGATGTATCGATGATGTATACCAACTTTCGTATTGAACAGTTGCATGGTTTCCGAGATATGGATCATGATCCATTTTGCATAAAATTAAAGATGGTCGCCAAGGTTTCCAACCAATCAGGTCCCAATTCAATAGGCTTCTGGTCCTTGACTAGGTAAGTCCCGATTCAAAGTATCTGGATGTATCGATTATGTATACCAACTTTCATATAAAACAATTGAACGATAACAGAGATATGTATCATTATAGATTTCGCATAAATTAAAGATGGCCTCCAGGATTCCCAGCTAATCAGAAAAGCCGGTTTGATAATTCATTGAAAGTTGCTTGATGTATCGATGATGTATACCAACTTTTGTATTGAACAGTTGAATGGTTTCCGAGATATGGATCATTATCCATTTTGCATAACATTAAAGATGGCTGCCAAGGTTTTCAACCAATCCGGTCCCAATTCAATTCAATTCTGGTCCTCGACTAGGTAAATAAGCATACCAAATTTGGAATTCATCAGTGGAACCATTTTCCGGCTATCTCGCTCACGTACGGACGTACAAGACGACAACAATACCCCAAGGCCAAAATTGGCCGAGGGGTAAAAAAGTGAGAATTTATGTCCCAAACCTACACCTGCTTTGATTGATACCTTAATCTCTGCCAGAGATATACAATACAAACGTTAAACGAAAGTTTAAACCAAAAGTTAACTCCCCTGGGGAGTTATCCCCCAGAGGAGTAGTCTCCCTTTAGGGGAGCTCTCCCAGCTCAGCCTGGATATATAAGCCAGCTCCCAGAATACTCTTCCTCTTTTCTCGTTTGTACCTCCAGTGGTGCACGTCAGGGAGTTTGCAATATAGTGCTAGTCGTTGTTGTTCAAAGACTAGTTGTTGTTGTTCAAAGATTTGTTTATATTTGAAACATTTTCTTTCTTGAATAATGTCTGAGTATTCTGTTCCCATTCCTTCAAATTCGTGCCGTTCGTGTGGGCGAGTTTCGACACGCTTAGATGCCCACACGCGTTGTTTCGTTTGTAAGACAAAATTTGCTATCGAAATAACACGTGTAATAATGTGTGTCTTGGGATAATGATGCTTGGAAAAATTATGCACAAGCCCGTAGGTCCTATTTACTTCAGGACCCTGATCTATCGGAAGTCGATAGACGGGTGTTGGAAATTGCATTAGTTGAGGACATTAAAATTAATCAAGATCTGGGTGGTCCCGTGTTAGATTTACCCCGTAATTCTAAAAAGTCCGACTCCTTCTTCTGTCTCTGGTAATATACTAGAGGACCGTCGTACAGGAACTTAGCGAGATGGTACTGTATAGTCTGGCCTGAAAGTATTTCAGTCAGTTCACGCAATAATTTTCCGGACAAGAAAACCCGCATGTCGGTCGGTCCAGAAAAAATTTCAGCGAAGTCGACACGATTTTTTCAGTTGATATCTATCTCAAAAATAAAAAATAAATTGTCATCAAACTATATATTTTTGAAAAGAGAATCTCTTCGGCTACTCCGGAAACTTTACATTGTCAGAATCGAACCAGTATTAAGCGAGCTATCAACAAATAACCTACCGAGTTTCCGTTTTTTCAGTCGAATTCAAAAAATTTCAGTCGAATACGCCGTCCCCTACTTTGGCATAGCATTGTCTGTAGGCCTTGAGAAACCTGTTTCTTTGTTCAGCAAACAAAGGCCAGGCCGGTCGCTAGGACTTTCTATTGTCCCCAACGGACAAAAGAATTTGATCTTGCCGCGTGGTCAGTTCACGGTCAATTGGTACGGCTGATTTTACAATAGTGATAAAATCGTTCTGTTTTTGGCCTTTACGTCTTAAATCTTCCCCTGCTGTTTTGTCTAAAAGAAAACAGCCTCTCATTCTATGGAAGGGCGGTTGTACTCGGCTTTGAATGTTCGCATTACGGATTACAACCTCCACTTTCGTCGTGTATTGACACGTCCCGTATTTCTTGCTTGCTCTTTCAGCTGCATGGCCGAATGCTTACGGTGTCGGACTGAAGATTTAAAGAACACCAACTTTACAACACCGTTATCTTTCTCGTTCCAGAGAGTTCATTCAGGAGGTTATTTGTTATGAACCGTACGAAATTGAACAAAGATTTGTCTTCACGGAATAGAAATGCTTCAACGTATTATAACGTCGGAGAATTACAGGTTCTGCAGAGTTGCAGTCCGTCATTTTTCGTTGTTGTTGTTGTTCTTGTGTGTCCGACTTTTTCCATTTGTGGGAGTTTTTCTTCTATGCATGCTGTTCGTTGCTCCTACCAGAATTTAGTCTCTTGTTTTATCAAGTGTTATTCTGTTTATTTGATATCATTGTGATCAAGAGAGAACTTGCAGAGTTTTTTTCTCTGTCTTTGACTTTACGTGTTGTTGTTGTTGCGTTTGTCTTCGTCATTACAAGCCAAAAGCTATACACCAGGGCTCTTTGTTACATATTAATGAGCTATCTTATTACTCTGTGTAATCAAGGCTGTGTTGAACAACAAAAGAGATCACGAGATGTTTATTAAGAAATTGTGCTATTCTTTGAAACACATTTTTCTGTTGGTAAATATTGCATTGTGATGTAGCTACAACATGTAACCTAGTGATGACGTTTATATATTGACCTTATATTGTCACAATATAAGGTCAATATATAAACGTCATCACTAGGTTACATGTTGTAGCTAATTGTGATGTATTCATTTTCACAACCAAATTTTCCCATCGCTATTTTGAATTAGTTGTACAATTCAAATTGGGTTGAGCTGTAATTTTATTTCTTTGTTCTGAGAATTTATTATTATTAGCTTGGGGATTATTCTCCGAGAAATCTTAGAATTGCTCTCGTTCGACAGCACGTGGGGTATTTATTGATCATTACCCTGTCAGTGGTCGGGCGGGATCAGGCCTGAAGTTTCTCAATCATCGGCCTGGGACAGCATAAGTCTGTTCCATCAGGCGGTCTTCTTGTTCTTTGTAAGTTCCGTGTATGTTTACCGGTTACAGCCTGGTAAGAAGATCCACAGACTGCCTTGGCAATGTTTGTTTCTCCTCGATAGCCTCGTCCAAAACATCCTTTGCTCTACTGCATTTATTTCATCTTTATCTTTTTTAGGTAAAGACAACCGGGCGCGCTGACCGACTGCGCCATGGAGACTAAGCTGGACTTGTCTTTTTAAAAAACCGGATGATAATTTATATCTATTCCATTTGAGTTTTTATGTCCAGTTTGGACCTCTAATAAGGGGGCGAGTCTAGATTGAACATTGTTTTGGTTGGTCAAGTTAATTTGTGAGATTTGTGACCTTATTGTTCATCTACCGGCGAGAGACATCAAAATGTATTGGCTCTCTTCGGGGAATTTTAAATTTTATTGAAGATCCTCCTACTTCACGTGGAAGTTTCTTTGTGTTGATTGTCGGGGTTGTTACTACCATGGAGTAACGTTCTCGATTAACGCTGGGAACAATGAATGTGTTCACCTCCTAGATGCGTTCAAATCTCATTACAAGTCTCGCATAATACGGCTGTTTTGTTTCGGACTCCACTGTGAATTTTTTTTCCAGTTTCGACTACAGTTTTCAGATTTATCTTCAGAGGTTTTACCCGGCTCTTTCGGGAGCGTATATGTACAGATAAATTGAACTGATTGGTAAGTTTTTGGGGAAAATCACTACGCCGTTTCTCAAGCAACGCCATTCGCGTTTCGCATTACGTCGTTGCTGTTACACCTCGTCGACGTTCCATTACGTCGTCACGTGGTCCTCTTACTCCGGCATGGACACCTTCCATCTAGTAGTCCTTTCCGTACGCCATAACGCTGTTCACCACGTCGTTCTTTTATACCTCCTTATCAGGGTCGTCAAGTTCGACAGTTCCGGTCGCCATTTCTGGATCTTTTTCTTCATTGTATAGAGACTTGGCGTTGTTCGCTTGCACGTCTCTCGATGTCTGTGTTTTTCTAATAAGACGATTCGGCGTTGCGTCTTCTTTATCGCTGGGTTGACCCCCATCGCTTTGCGAGATGCGTATCTTTGTATACCAATTCATCCTCGTTTTTCGGCGTGTCTCCTACGATTCACCATCGTCGGTCGTCGATTTCGTGTGACAAGTCTTCCGTTCGGAGTCAACATCGCGCCTTGTATCACTTTTATAGCTTGGCTTTGTGTTCTCCATCTTGGAGCGTTCACATCGAGGTTTACTTGCGGTGGTGCCCCTAGTGGTTCGGTCACGGGAGGTTCATTTTTCGTCTCGGTTGTTCAAGCAGAGAAAAAGTGACAGTCTCATTCGTCTTTCAAATTGAAGTAAGCCATATGGTTACAGAGTGTGACACTTTGTAGCTGATACCGTCAAGATTTTGGTCAGATATAGGCCAGTTTTTCTTGCGCTTCCCGTGGTCGTATTATGGGGGTATTACTGTGGGTTCGTCGTTACTTTGGGGACAGTTTTTCGTCTCTCTCCTTCAAGTACTTCGTCCCGTATAGACTGTTGGACCAGTTTTAGACGTGGGCATTTTGGTTGTTTGGTCATCAACTTGTCATTTCTACGCAGGACCTTAGTCATTATGGTCGCATTCTACTTCGGTCACTGCAGTGCCTTCGGTCTTATTACAGATGTTTTTCCCTCAATCCATTAGTGCTGGTATTGACGTCTCTACTTCCACTTCTGTTTTGGTGGCAGTCCCACCACATCGTCATGTGGGGTGTTCATTTTCCGGCTGATAGTCTAGGTTCGATGCCAGACTTCACATTAAAAAAAAAAAAAAAAAAAAAAAGACGAGGTTTTTCATCCGATCGGTCTTCTTCTTCGCTGCTATCAAGCGAATTGGGCCTATTTCGTTTTCTGGTGCCGAGAACGTGATGCCAATCCCGACTTTGCCTCTGTTTCCTTAGTAGCTGACTTCCTTCTTCACCTCCATCGCGACAAGAAGTTTCAAATCAGCACCATTTAAGGATATCGTTCTGCTTTGGCTAGGGTTTTACGTCTTTCTGCCGGCATCAACATTAGTCTAAATGACAATATCTCTGCGCTCATTCGGGCTTTCGCGCTACAGTCTCGTCGTACTCGCCAGCTGTTACCGAAATGGGATATTGATGTGGTTCTGTGTGCTCTGATTCGTCCGCCATTTGAACCCTTACAGTCCGCGTCTCTTAAAGCTGTGGCCTACAAGTCAGTTTTTCTCGCGGCTTTTGTTTTGGCGTCTAGAGTGTCTGAACTTCATGCTCTTGAAAGATCTTCTTTGACCTGGTCGGCGGATTGGTCGCGCGTATCGTTCCGACCTATTCCGGAGTTCATCGCCAAAATGAGTCTGTTCGCTTAGGTTCGTGTGCGCAACGTCTGTACTCCATCCCTGCGTTATCAGACTTCGTTCATGGCCTCGAAGACGACCTTCTGTTATGCCCTGTTCGAGCCATACGTCACTATCTCACTCGTACCGATCCCGGTCGGGGCTCGCGTCGTCTGTTATTCTTGTCCCTTCGTCCTTCGGCGGTACGTGACATTACTAAGAATATCATCGCTTCGTGGTTAAGAAAACCATTAAGTGGTCTTATCAATTGGCCATTGACGCTCCCCCGCTTCTATCGACTGCTTCTTCTCATGAAATCCGCGCCAACGCTTCGTCATGGCCCTTATGGAAGAACTTGTCCCTCCATGACATTGTCCAGTCTTGTGCCTGGACAGCAAATTCCACGTTTACCAATTTCTATCCGAGAGATATGTCAGTCCAATCAGATAGTGTGACCATGCTTGGGCCACTAGTGGCTGCCCAGCACGTGGTCAGGTAACGTTCAAAAAAGGGGGGGGGGCAAAATTGTCATCATCGCAGCAAGTCTCCGGCTTGTTGTATCATCTCTCTCAGTCATATCGTTAGTCCACACACTACATGATCACCAGAAAGAAGTAATAGCTCAACTTGCCAGTCAGCGACTCTCTAGTCGTCAATCAAGAAACCTGACACAATGGTGAGTTTTAATCTTTGACCTTACTGCAGATTTGATTGTGTCATTTCAGGTTAAGCTATGTTCTTCTAGATCATCTCAGCTGAGTCTCCTGGCGGTCAACTCACAGTTTCAACGTACAAGAACTGACACTTTTGTGAGTATTAATGTTTATTTTCAGGTCACCAGTGTCAGCAACAGTAAAGTACAGACAGTTGACAAAGACACAGAGTAGACTCAGAGATTCCGCTGTCAACTCTCAACAGTCCAATCTGCATCAAGGATTAAAGTACACAGAGTTGGATAGAAGGCGGAATGTGGACTGACAGGGGTATCAGTTAGTCGCCTTGATTGACGATGTAGGTTTCTTCCCATCTCATTCTTGCTTAACCTCCGAACTCTGACACTCAGGTTCCTTGGTTACTATGGTGGTAAGTCTGCGCACCCCTACCACAATCACAGATACATGGATGAAGTCATTTTAAATGATAAGTAACTTCTATTCTCCATAAGTAACCACTGCTTCACCATCCAGGGTTCTTTTTGATTGAGAATTATTCTCATATCTGTGCTCTTTTTAGGTCACCTAAGAGAAGAAATAGGTCAGTTGGGCCATCTCTCAAGTTATATTTTAAGATTTGACACAATTATGATTTTAATCTTTGTCTTTACTGCAGATCTGTTTGTGTCATTTCAGGCTATAGCTATGGCCTTCTATATCGCAGCTGAGTCCCCTTGCAGTCAACTCACAAGTTCAACGCACAAAGATCTGAATGAAGGTTGACAAGACAAAGAGGAGACTCAAAGATTCCGCTGTCAACTCTCAACAGTCCAGCATCAGGGATTAAAGTACACAGAGTTGGACCTAAAGCAGAATGTGGACTAGCGCTGCGATTAGTAAGGTGGACGACTTGTATGGCACATTGGCTAACACTATACCAACTCATCTTGCCTTACCTCCGAACTCGGGTGTCCTGATGCCTCAGTTCCGTTGGCGGTAATACTGCGTACCACTCCACATCACAGATGACACCTTGTATGCTACATTGGCGACCAAAGATCCCAACTCATACATGCTGCCTTCCAAGTGCTCATCCCGGCCGTACTGCCTGAGTTCCTATACGGAGGGTAACACTGTGCTCCACATCCAAGACCACAGCTGCATGCATGGAGACATGCATCAAGCTAAGTAACCACTTCTTATATCCTTGACTACCTTCTGAGTTTCTGATCAGGGTTTTCTTGTTGATTGTGATTGTCTTGTTTGTGATTATTTCAGCGGATATTCAGCCGGCTATTGCAAATACATCAAGGCCGAGGTTCCCACCTCCATATGTTGGTAGTGAGGCATAAATCAAAGCAGGTGTAGGTTTGGGACATAAATATTAAACATTTATAAACAATGTTACTATTTATAACCAAACCAAACCTGCTTTGATGTAATGGCCCTCCCATCCTTCCCCTCACTCCTCGGTTTATAACAATGAGAAAAGAGGAAGAGTATTCTGGGAGCTGGCTTATATATCCAGGCTGAGCTGGGAGAGCTCCCCTAAAGGGAGACTACTCCCCAGGGGAGTTAACTTTTGGTTTAACGTTTGTATATCTCTGGCAGAGATTAAGGCATAAATCAAAGCAGGTTTGGTTTGGTTATAAATAGTAACATTGTTTATAAATGTTTAATATTTGTATGGTTCGCAATCTACATGGCAAAGTTCACTTTCCTTGTTCACTTGCCAAGAATAACTATAGCACCACCAGCTTTTGAACAAGTTGGAATTGACTTGGTCACTTTTTCTATACACGAACAATTTTCTTGCCCGTGTAGAACGGACATCATGCTTCTGCGGCATAAATGTTATGTAATAATAGATGCGGTACCTTAGCTTCCTGCTAGAACGACTGTCCCCCAGAACGACCATCCCCCAGAACAACTTTAGAAGGCTGGTCGCGAATTCTCAAACGAAGCTGGTAAATGTGGTTCACTTGTCATGGGTACAAAGTTCACAGAAATGTTATGGCCATACAGTTTGCAATACCCATGCATTGCAGGTTCAAAGACTTCGAATAGAAAAACAATGAATGAACATGTTGAAAATGTATTTTAATATCACATTTATTGCATGGAACGAATACAAGTGCTAAATCCGAAAAGGAGGGAAAACACTTTTCATGGCAGCATACAAGAACATGGTCACCTAAAAGAGTGAAGGAAATATTACAATTAGATCTCATATTAGGTATGAGCCAGTATCAATAGGCGGATAGTCTGGTCGCTGTATTACTGTTTGAGCAACTGAAGTCCCAAGCATCATCTTTTTGTCTATACCGCCAAACATTTTTCTTCCAGTCAGAAAGAAGTTTCGTTGAAATTTCAAGAAAGGATACTGAAACATAAAACTAAATCCAGAGAAAATGCCCAGTGATTGTATTTGTTGAAGTGTCCCTATTATCACGACATGAAAGAAGTATAAACATCCAGGTATATTCTTGGATCTGTTTTCTTCAACAGTTATACAGATTGGATGCATCAAAACTGAAGTAAGAAAAATCTGTTGAAAATGGAGACCAGTGGTATTATCAATATACAAGGAATGATCTACATTCCGTTGATAACCAGAAGTGCACTCTCAAAATGATTCGGGGAATGATTAAGTATACGGTAACTCATCCCCTTTCATTCATTTATTCCCATATTATCATCTCTATTTCCACCAATGAAATTATACTTCTGAATCAAACTCCTGTGGCTCGCATGTGGCTAAAAATATTCTGATCGTCTGCTTAATGCATTATGCTCATTTCAAGAGTATATGGATGCTCATTTCAAGAGCATATGGATTAATGGCAGACCACTTGCCCATTCTCCATTATTGAAAATCCCGTAAATTCACGTCACTTCGTCTATGCATGACCGATATGCTCGATTGGGGGCCAAACTGTGAGGGAGTTAAGTCTCGCATGGGACTGGCCCATCCAGAACATCAAGAAAGTCATCACCGTTCCAGTATACTCAACCTTTTTATCTCGCAAAATTGAAAGTAGTAAGATGGAAATTAAGCTTTTATCGCTCCAGTATTCGAGCATTCCATTTCGCAAAATTGAAAGCGGAAACGGATGGAAAGCTGTATTGTACATCGCTCCCGTTTCCCAGCTTTCGAAAATGAACTTCACACAATAGAACTACTGGAGCCATACTTTGTTAATTTGTCCCATTTGTCGCATTATCAACATTTGTATTTAACGACATGGGGTTTTACTTTGAGTCTTCATGGTACAAGCATTTTCGAGGGGAGGATGGGGTTTTGAGGTGAGGATTGTTAATTTCAATGTACAAGACATGCAGATCTCGCAGATTTGGAAAAATAGGGTTAATTTTAACAAAGAGTCGCTTTCATATTCCTGAATGTCATTCAGTGACTTTGGAAAGCTCAAATACGGAAGAGATGTAGAGCTTTCCATCTTTCTGCTTTCATCTTTGCAAGATGGAAAGTTGAATTGTCAAGTGTCAAGTTCGGTCAGGATCTAGACTAATTCTCCGCATGACTGACCGTCCACAGTAATATTTCAGAAACTGTACCAGCCAAGGTTTAAATTTTGTTATCAACCATTAAAGTAAAATTGCATGAATATTGATAATGGATAATCAGCATTGTAAACTGCCTCTGCCAGGACATGACAATATTGTGGGGGAACATCTTCATCTGATAGAGCTTCATAATCAATGAATCTCGTTATCTCTTCAAATCCACGACTTCAATGTTGAGACTACATGTGCTTGCTTTACACTTCAACTTGAATGTCGTGTACTTTTCTGTGAACATTGCATATTTTATTAAGTGGGATTTCACAGGTACAGAGAAGTAATACATGAACAATTACAATGCAACTTCCTTACAGACCATTACTATAGGGTCTATGCCCAACAAACTGCATTCTCAGGATATAAGATTATTATATTATCAGAAAAACCAACAGTACAAAAACTTACAAACACTGACGATGGAAGAATGAACAAATTGGTGATGCATTTAAATACTGGAATTGTACTTTTGTGCTTTACCATCTACTCATTATTGATTGTATGTGACATAACTAAATGTAACTAAATAATATAACTTAATTAAGCACGAAGTTTGCAATCAGTAATTTATGAAGAGACAGTATTCCTGGGATTTGCAGTCTTTTACATACATTGAACATGGATGCTGGACTTCTAATTTAATTTGAAGTTGATCCATACATTTGCCCCAAAGCAGAGACACGGTACATTGCATGGCCTGCTTTCCCACAGGAATCCGATTCATGTCAGCACTCCCACAAAATAATCCCGAATTGTTTTTGCAATCTGTAAAGAAATGATGGCTTAGTATTCTTGCAGAGTTGCATGGCAAGAATCTGTTTTGATTTCCATGGATTGCGATAAACAGCAAGGCCTTTACTGACATGCGACTCCCAATATGTATTTGTGGTTCATAGTTTTGCTCCAAAGCATAGGAAACTATTTTCAACCTGAATTTGCAAAAATTATCACCAATGTAAACATAATGGTCCTTTCTTGAAATAGTACGATAATTTGCTTCATTTACTATGGAGCAAAACTATGAACTGCAAATTCATGCTGGGAGATGCGTGTCAATACACCAGTGGATGCTATGGGGCAAATCTGTTGTCTAAAGATAAACTTCAATTACATCACAAGAGTGGGATTCCCCCGCTATTCAGAGAAACAATTTTACGAAAAACTAGACATATATGTACATTGCGAGTGGATAAAAACACTAATTACATCCAGTAAGAAAGAGCAAGAGGCCTGAACAATATAACATCCCAATACCAAACAGAAAATCTAACCCAATCTTTGAAGAGAGCAACTCACAGAACTTCACCTCCAAGAACAAGACAACAAAGTAAGCAAGACAAACTGAAACTGAATGAAACTGTGTTCTAACTCAAAATACTTAAGTGTTACATGTATGTGTGAATATTTATTAACAGTGCATTTAGTCTTCTGCGATTTAATAACGTTTAAAATCTGTTTAGATACTCAGTTATACAGTAGATCAACTCTATACATCAGGTGTATGTGAGTGAGAGAATATATACACAACTATAGAGATATAAATCAACTTTGTTAGTCTTAAAGGTGCCTTCAGCCATTGTTATGTGAAACTAGGACAGAAGCTAAAGACTTAAAAATAGTAAATACAGTAAATGATTCTTCATGCAATATATATCCACTTAAAGCTAAATCATTTAGTTTAATCCCCATCATGGTGCCATGCCTTCAGAAAAAACACGAAAGGGAAATTTCTCTTGCCCAAGGTTTTCAGATGTAAAATGCCTCAGATAGAAATCTGTTACAATTACATCATGGAATGGCTTTGATCATGAA
The DNA here is from genome assembly GCA_036873755.1 of Hanleya hanleyi. Taxonomy (NCBI): domain Eukaryota; kingdom Metazoa; phylum Mollusca; class Polyplacophora; order Lepidopleurida; family Hanleyidae; genus Hanleya; species Hanleya hanleyi. The sequence goes on from JAVTVY010033073.1 coordinate 148,249, forward strand.
TTTACAAATAATCAATTATGCTAGTACAATTTGTTAAGGTCCAGGTTATAATATGTCCAATAACTACATGTACTAAGATAGTTTGACAAGCAATCAGCAGCAATTGAGGGATAGTTTCGATGTAGAACAATTAATCTATGTACCGGTACACCACACTTGGGAAAAAGAAAGTACTAAATAGGACGCCATGATCTGTTAGAAGTGAAGACAGGAAATAGGGTTTCACAACAGCAGCCAGTTCTTGGCAAATACTACATTAGTATACCCCCAAATTTAATTGGTTTACTCCCATGTCACTAGAAGTGAAAATGGCACAAAAATATCTTTGGCCTTACTTGCAACTCTGTTTTTCAGGGAGTGTCTCAGGTAAATTGACCAATCATGATTGGTTGATTTACTAAAGACACTCCATAAAAAAGAGACATAAAACAGCATGCGAGAACAGTGCCCTTCCATATGGATACTGTAATGGGTATTTCTGAGAAATGTGCCATGCAGTTTTAATATTAATCATCACCTGCCCTTAACCCTGTTTACTGCCTTCACTCTCACTTGCCTTCCAGTAGGTAATATCAGGCTGATCTTCAATTTGTATCGCTGCCATTATAATTATTTTTCCAAATATTTTTCTGCTTTTTATTCAATTGTAGTAATCATCCAAAATTGGCATATTTTTTTTTCAACATTACAATGAGCATTCAATTTCTATAAATATGAAAAAAATATCAATGTTTTGCTTGTTCATTATCAGTGTTGTTACAGCACACAGAAAGTACATATTCATGACCAAATGTGACCATTTTTCATGACTTCTGTCATATTAAATAGTTGAAGAAATGTGCGGAATCAATTCGTCTAAAGGCCAACCCAAATTCACAAAAAACATTTTAGAATTTTGCTTCTGTATTTGGAAACATACATTTACCATGAAGAAATACCCCTGTCTTAATTTTCGCTCGAAAAAATTACCTTGGTGACTTTTTCATGACAATTCATGCAGGACCATTCAGGTTTCTTTGAGGACTGTGACAACGGTTGCCCTGCATATTATTCTCCCCATTTCATAACAAACAAGTGTAATTTAGAACTGAAAGTAATACATAAACAGCCTGATAAATGACGCGATACAACAAACATGAAATGACGGAAAGCTTTGCCTTTTCCACATCTAGGACTAGTACTGCAACAACTAATCAGTCAGATTATTGGTGTAGTGTTCTGACATCAACTGCATATATGGAACAGTTTGAGCATTATCCAGACATCTTGGGGAGCTTCTTGAAATTGGGGCATACTAGGAGCTGGCATAAGGCATTCCAAACAGAGTGGCATGGTGCACCGAGTTGGAACTCCATACCATACAGTTTGGAACGCAGGAGAGAAAGGATGGCTTATGCCATACCATGGAGCAGCATGTGAGGAATCCAACAGGAACTCTAATCCATCCAGATCAGAACACCAAACTATGGTGTATCCCATTTGAATAACCAGCATATGCCATCCCTACCAGGGAACCCTACCAGTTCCTAATTTCAAGAAGCTCCCTTGGCTATATTAGTGACAATATTTAAATGTAATCATATAATCATATCAATAAGCAGTATACATGGTAATAGTGAAGCAAGACCATTGCTACCAGATCATATATTATTGTACCAAAGCCTCCCTATTCACAGGTGGACACTGCCAACTCTCCTCAGATATCCAAAATTGTGCCAATGGAATGTTCAACATCAAACAATCCGTCTAGTCATATAGTATGATCTCTATATGCAAACATTTAACCTAGGTTCCCTCTGGATCTCTCATTAATATCCGGGTTACTGTGAACACATAATCATAGAACACCAGACTCTCAACGTCTCTGTACTCCAACATTTCAACGACAGAAGTTAATGTGGATCCATCCATCTATCCATCCCCAGTCTTCCAACGAATCCATCATCAAACAGTTCCTCCATTATGATCTGTGTACTCAAACATATAAACTCTACCAACTGCAGATCTCCCATCCAAGATCTTGCTTACTGCAGATCCACCATCAGGCACTCCCTCCATTATGATCTGTGTACTCAAACATCTAAACTCGACCACCTGCAGATCTCCCATCCAAGATCTTGCTTACTGCAGATCCACCATCAGGCACTCCCTCCATTATGATCTGTGTACTCAAACATATAAACTCTACCAACTGCAGATCTCCCATCCAAGATCTTGCTTACTGCAGATCCACCATCAGGCACTCCCTCCATTATGATCTGTGTACTCAAACATCTAAACTCGACCACCTGCAGATCTCCCATCCAAGATCTTGCTTACTGCCGATCCACCATCAAACAGTCTACCCATAGTGGGCGTGGATCTGGCTCCACAGTCACTGTCGTTGGCATCCATGTCATCATCAAAGTCGCTCTCAAGATCAGCCGTGGAGATACTGATGCCGTTGTATCTGCCTTTGGACAGGTCAATGAAGGGTCGTCGTCCCCTCCAGCACCATAAGTTCTTACTCCTCATCAAAAGCAGGAGGAAGATGGTGCCGAAGATGATAAAAGCGCAAATAGAGAGAATGACGGGGATAACCACATAGGCCCAGTTCTTGGTGACGATTCCGAACACAGGATAGCCCTCACAAACTGCACCTTCTAGAGAGTACCCAAAAGAGCAAGTGAAGCAGTGAGTATTCTCTGGTCCCCGACAGGTCTTGCATGCTTCGTTGCAGGGTTTGCAGATGCCGTGTGGGTGGACATTACTTACATTCCACATGATGGGTGGGTTGGAGTCGACAGGAGATGCTGGTATAACCGTAGCTTGTGTTTCTCCCATCACTGTTACACCATAGTACCCCTGAGGACATTGCTTCCTACACTCATCCTTTAGTTTGTAATAACCCATCTGGCATTCTGAAAAAAACACAAAAAGCATACAGATTGAGATGAGATTCTTAGTTCAACTTATTTACATTAGCCTAATCTAATTATTATTATTTTTTCATTGACTTTGAAGACTCAAACCAGATCCAAGCAAGTTTACAGCCACTTACTCTCTTACTCTTTAAGATTAAGATTATTCCAAGAAAGCAGTCTTACATTGTACTATAAAATCTGTGGTTCCACTGAGTAATTTGATATAATAAAGGAGGAAAATAACTCCGAATATACTTAGAAAAGACATCTTGTGATTCAATATTTCAACATATATTTATGCCATTGTCAGGAAATATTGTAAATATTCCTGATGATGGCATAAATATATGTTGAAATATTGAATCACAAGATGTCTTTTCTAAGTATATTCGGAGTTATTTTCCTCCTTTATTGTACTATCAGGTATTGATACATGTACAAGTGTAACAATTCTTAGTCATGTGATCAAGTCAATCATATTATTTTATTTTATTCAATGCACATGCACAGTACCTACGACTAACATCTCTGGTTTCTATCAGACACCATGCAGATAACATGAAGAACTCATCCCATGCTATCACAGTTAAAGCTGACATCGCAACACAAATTACAACCGTTCAACATGTGTTGATTTTAACCGTGTAAAATCTGTTAATATACAGATGTCCTTTAAATTGACAGCTTTGGAGAAAACTATTCCTCTTCTGGAATAGTCTGGGCAGCTCAGTGAATTACTGAACACAGAACTACACATGTAAATAGGAAAACATCCCAAACATGGGGCATGCTTTGACGTAGATAACGAAGAACAATGGTAAATGATTCAAAATACATGGGGCTATCAGTTGATAAATCCAAAATTAGGAATACATGGTGGTATCAGTTGGTAAATCCAGAATTAGGAATACATGGTGGTATCAATTGGTAAATCCAGGATTAGGAATACATGGTGGTATCAATTGGTAAATCCAGAATTAGGAATACATGGTGGTATCAATTGGTAAATCCAGAATTAGGAATACATGGTGGTATCAGTTGGTAAATTTAGTATTAGGAATACATGGTGGTATCAATTGGTGCATCCAGAATCAAGAATACATGGGGCTATTCACTAGTAAATCTATCATAATATATGGTAAAAAGATATGGTATTCATATATATCACTAAGCAGATATACAGGATGTACATGACAAATAAATTATTTTCAACAAGAAATCGTAATTTTATATCATCTTACGGCCTGCACATTGATCCCCTAAACCCCTGTGACCCCAATGAGATGGGAACGTCGTGGAAAGACATTCTTTAATTCTTTGGTGTCTAAGTCTGAAACACTACTGCTGCAAGACAGAACAAAATTTTCTTACATTTCTTTTAAATTGTTAACTACAGCAAAACTTCAGAAAGCATGCAAAATAAACTCAACAAACAAACAAACTGACAACGCCACATCTCATTGCATTTTTATCAAAAGTAAACATGCATACA